>CM067316.1:51070112-51157612 GCA_034231615.1 Meghimatium bilineatum
GTCCTGTGTGTTCTTAGAAGCAAAAATAATGTTGCGTCTTTGAATATTCTACCCTTTGTGATTTGTGTTTTGTTTCTCTAAATCTCTCTAAAAGAAAGCAAAGGATAGACAGTGTTGATAATATATCTATTTCTAGAATCAAGCTCTTAGTAAATTTAGAAGTTAGGCAGTATTGATAATATATCTGTTTCTAGAATCAATCTCTTAGTAAACTCATGGACAGCGTTTCATCTAAGCTGCAAGCTAGGTAGTGACGCGCATGCAATACAGAGGGTGTTGACGAGTCCCGAAAGGGAAGACAAGAATATGGAAGTGCAACCTGCCATGGATTTCATAAGAGGCTACTAATGAGGTTGTGAAGTGGAGTTGGCTGTCTTATTCCATATATGGTAAAGGTAACCCAGAAACTGAGCTGAAGTCGGATGTATCAAACCAAAAGTGCAGTTACGGCAGCAAATACTGACAGCATGACGCCACACACTACGTTCTCCGAAGTATATTGTGACAATTTGTAGAAGTTTGAGAATGAAGAAGAACATATGCAGTTGAAGAGCATTATTTGTCATCCATAGCAAGTCATTCGACATCTGTTCTAATACTTCGGCCTTAGTACGTCATTTGACATCTGTTTTAATACTTCTGCCTTAGTACGTCATTCGACATCTGTTCTCACACTTCTGCCTTAATACGTCATTCGACATCTGTTCTAATACTTCGGCCTTAGTACGTCATTTGACATCTGTTCTAATACTTCTGCCTTAGTACGTCATTCGACATTGTTCTCACACTTCTGCCTTAATACGTCATTCGACATCTGTTCTAATACTTCTGCCTTAGTACGTCATTCAACATATGTTCTCACACTTCTGCCTTAGGACGTCATTCGACCTCTGTTCTCACACTTCTGCCTTAGTACGTCATTCGACATTTGTTCTCACACTTCTGCCTTAGTACGTCATTCGACATCTGTTCTCACACTTCTGCCTTAGTACGTCATTCGACATTTGTTCTCACACTTCTGCCTTAGTACGTCATTCGACATTTGTTCTCACACTTCTGCCTTAGTACGTCATTCGACATCTGTTCTCACACTTCTGCCTTAGTACGTCATTCGACATTTGTTCTCACACTTCTGCCTTAGTACGTCATTCGACATCTGTTCTCACACTTCTGCCTTAGTACGTCATTCGACATTTGTTCTCACACTTCTGCCTTAGTACGTCATTCGACATCTGTTCTCACACTTCTGCCTTAGTACGTCATTCGACATTTGTTCTCACACTTCTGCCTTAGTACGTCATTCGACATCTGCTCTCACACTTCTGCCTTAGTACGTCATTCGACATCTGTTCTCACACTTCTGCCTTAGTACGTCATTCGACATTTGTTCTCACCCTTCTACCTTAGTACGTCATTCGACATTTGTTCTCACATGGCTGCCTTAGTAAGCTATTCGACATTTGTTCTCACACTTTTATCATAGTAAGTCATTCGACATATTTTATGCTGCCAATTGCAAATGTTCTCCTTCGTTATGGCAGCAGTGTGAGAACAGATGTCGAATGATATGCTACGACTGACGATTCATATTGCTCTATGATTTAACCAGTATGAGTGAAATACCGTCCGCAGGCCATACCCAATCCACCACGGCATTAATGTAGTATTCAATGCTGATTTAGCAGTACTATATGCTCTGGTACGAGAGTTCAGAAAACACTAATTGGAAATACAATGTACTAAATAAGTTTATTATTGGCCCCCACGATACACGAGAAAAGTTCAGTCTTGCCCAACGATACAATAAAAGTTTGGTCTGCACTGAATTAACGTTCTTCTGATTATGCCTTTTCAACAACATGTTTAAGATCTTCTTCCCTGCTGTCCATACCATCTGTATCATCGACAAAGTGAGGTGGTGATTGTTCTTCCAACGGTGCGTACAGACCTAATATAAACTACACAAACCTATGTCATAATTCTTTCAAGTTATTGCTTCAACAGTTTAAGGAAGTATAATCATCCTTGTCTTTCACTCAAGCTCGTGTTAGAAACCATTTTCTATAGTCCCATCTGTGACAGCCGCGATACTTGAATGTTCACATAGTTATTTACTGTTACTAGCTATCTGCTAATCTATCTAGTATTTGTTCATGGTCGGCCCAGGCACTTCATGCATATTGGATGTGGTTATAAAGACTACAATATTTTTACCTGCCTTGCCTTAATTATATTTTTTTCTCGAAGCAGTATTATTTGTTAAATTAAACCTTCTGTGTGATACAACAATATTGTTTAATGTATAATTTATCACACTAAAGATACATTAATATACAAATATATTTGGATAAAAGTGTATTAGTGTTTCGGAGTCAAAGAAATTATGATTGAAGTAATTGTATGTAAAAAAATCAATTACGAATGATAAAACTACTCACAAACGTATCCACACTAAAGACAAACGTATTTCCCCAGTACTTCAATAGTCTTTTAGGATATCGTAACGCCCGTGTGTTGCCGGGGCCCGAAAGGGGAGCAAAGAATAGCAACACTGTTTACCTTCCACGCATGTCGTAAAAGGCGACTAGGGAGGTTATGGGATGGAGTTGGCTGCCCCATCCTATATAGGGTCAGTGAAGCAAAACCATGCTGAAGTCGGATGTGTCAGGCCGAAATACGCAGGTATCGCAGCAATGCTGTAAACCATGACACAACGCATTCCGTTCTCAGGACTACATCCTGTTAATCTGCAGGAGTTTGAGAACGAACGAAGAAGAAGAAGAGGAGGATAACGTAATCTAATTGTGAAGAGTAAAAACATTTATGAACTTCTTATATCCCAGTCCGTCACATTCCCATGAACATTTTTTCAAAAATTTTTCTCAAAAGCAATTTTGATAATGTTCTTTGATGTTGTGTATATAGTATTTCAGCACTATTCACATGGAATATGTGGTTTTTTTCTGTATGTGTAAGTTAGATATCGCGGTGTAGACATGTGAGTTTACTGTTACAACACTGATACAGGATTAGCAAACTGTCAGTGAGAACACAATGGCTTGTAGTAAAATTAAGAGTGTTCTGAAGACGACTACTAGTAATATTCGAACAAAGGAAAAAACAACATACTAAATTTCTAAGCATACACGAGGGCCATCTCCAGAAAACTCTTCTACCCCTGACGTTGAAAGGCAACAAAGGGTTTTAGCGAATAGATAGATAGATAGACCTACATTGTATGATCTAAATTGACGTCACGTCGCTTACGTCTGCTGTGGTCGGAGTAGGCAAGAATAACATTTCTCTCAATTCTGAATGACCGTCCTGTATAGTAATTGTCAATATATTCAAACATAATGTTGTAGCCTAGAAAAATGACAATCCCAACTATCTCAAGCACGAAGGATGCAATAAGGACTTATATACACAATTAAAATGTCAGTTTTAACAATACGTATGTGAAACCTGAATTGTTACTGCTAGTGAAATCAACTAAGAGATATAAGAAGTATCTTCTTCTTCTTCTTCTTCTTGTCCTCGTGTACCTTTCGGTGTTGAGGGGAGAGTGAGTGTACGGTCTTTTGCCCTTCTATTTGCCTCTTCTGCTGTTATATTTCCGAGTGTCTCTAATACACTATCTATCCACCTTATACGAGGGCGTCCAATAGGTCGACTGTTTCCGTATCATTTGTTAAGTGTTTTTTGGATAATACTTTGCTCTTTCTGTCTGGTTATGTGGCCGAACCATTTAACATGTTGTTTCTGGATGTATTCTATTGTTGACTTGATCCCTAATTGTTTCCTTAGTGCTTCATTCCTGATTTTGTCTCTCAAGCTAACTCCAAACATACACCTCACACATTTCATTTCAGTGGTGTTAATAATAAGTATTGCGTTGACAGAGCATTCGGTCACAGTGCTCTTCAACTTCAAGCGTATCTTTCAACCTTAACTCGACAGCATTGGTTAAAATCAAAGAACAGGTTGAGTCGCAGAGTTCACCTTAAAATGTGTGATGTCAAAGTTCTAACATTTGATGATCTAATAAAGATCGATTTTGAGTTCTGGATCAAATGTTAATATCAAGAGTTCTGAAAGGAAGAAGAATACTGGCAACGTGATGGATTGCAGTTTATCCAGCCAGCAGCAGTTGTTAATCTAATCATATCGTCAGGTACGGACTGAAATAGATCTAACTTTATTTGGAGATCAAAAGCAAATGCGGTAAACAATTTTCTACAAAACATTACAAATAGTTCAGTTACAGATGTTAACAAGCAATTTACAGTGTTGCCCTAGGGGAGCACAGATATAGATAGTCTTTGTACCAAAATAGCTATTATATTGTAGAATTTCATTTTTAATGTATTTTCTTGTAGTTTGATGACAAGATCAAAGAAATTAACCGCTGTGAAGAATAGATAATTGATATTGAATTAGGAACAACATTTTTTTAAAGTCATGGATAATACATAACGACGTGCAAACAATCAATGCATTGTATTCATTAAGTAGTTTCTTTTAGAAAAGAACTTTCAGAAGTGTTTATGAGAATGTCAACGTACTATATTGTTGTTTTGTTTTACGGCACATTAAGTGAGCCATATCATAATTGTTTTTGGTTTTTTTTAAAACGTTTTCACCACGAAACCTCATTTTTAGAATTATTCTTAAATAAATTAAGTCAACAGTTTTTAACAAAAATTTGATATCTCCCTATCTTATCAACAACTTGTCAATAATTCAGTTATCCTCCTGCTTAATAATGTCATCAAATGTACCTAGATCGTAAAAAATATATTATGCAGGAAAAGTTCACAAAAGATATACGTGATAATATTTTGAGAATTTTAGACAATATTTCAAAGTTAAACAGTTTCCCTTGCCAATACCTGTCAAGTGTTATCATACCTCCCCCCCCCACACAGACACACACTCCCCACCTCCAACCCCCAATGTATAACACAATTTTTATGAACAACCCCAGAAAAGTATTTACTTGACTTCTTTAAAACTAGTTAGTGATTGCTAAAGTATACGTAATAATCTGGAGACAAAGCTTTCAACATGGTAATCATGTTCCGCTAATTACTGGAAAAACACAAATTGATGTTTTGACCAAACGCCCGTTATCAAGACTACAAGCACACACACAAAAATACAAGCAAAGCGTTACTACTGATGTACACATGACCTGCTAAAGTTGCAAAGATTCCAGGCTCAGTATCCACAGATGGTGAACTCTCCGAAAGCAATAGTAACCAACTAAAATTAAAATATTGCCTTAAAAAATTATTGAATCGCAAAAATGCAGAGTTTTCCTCTACGTCTTGAATATCATTTGGGGCAAGCTATTTTTATACACAGATAAATATTTTCCATTAGGCTTCTTCCTTCTAGAGAATCCGTATGTTTTAAAGATAAATATGTTCCATTACGATTTTTAATTCTAGAAAACCAGTCTATTTTAATTAAATATGTTCCGTTATGATTCTTCCTTCTAGAGAACCAATCTATTTCAGATAAATATGTACCATTAGACTTCAACCTTCTAGAAAACCATTCTATGTGGACCAAACTCCTGTCTGCTAGAATGTCGACCAGATTTCTGTCTGCTAGAATGACGACCAGATTTCTGTCTGCCATATTCTGCAACATGTTAGTATATTGATCATGTTCCTACTTACGCTATTACTGTCCTGCTAATATGTTGTCGATGCCATCGGCTTTCCCTTCTTGATCGAGTGAGTTAATTTCTGCAATAATATCTTTCACAATACAGTATCGTACCCTGTTACTAAACTGAGAACCATTGAACATGACAGTGTTGTGTTTCCATAATTTAGTTCAATAAATAACTTTGCTTCTTCCTAAATATAAAGAAAACAGACGTAATGGTCATTTTAACAAACAAAATAACACCTTGCAAGATCAAACAAAAATAAGAAGCAGAATAGGGCAGGCAAAAACAACATTAAGAAAAATGAAAAGAGATTTCTGCAGTGCTATGTAACTTATATACTAACATGTGGGTGCGAATCTTGGACAACAAACAAATTGGAAAGTGGAAAATTAGAGGAAACAGAGATGTGGTTCTATAGAAGAATGCTGAGAATACCATGGCCCGCCAGAAAAACTAATGTAGATGTGTTGAAAGAGTCGAATGCGAAACGAACTTTAATCAATAATATAAGAAAAAGACTCTCTTCATTTTTTTGGCCACTTCATGAGACAGGCAGGTTAGGAGAATATAGTAACAGCAGGCAAGATTGAAGGCAACAGAGACAGTGCGACAAAGTGAGAAAATATTAGACAGTTTTGACAACCTTGCACGGCAGGGAAACAACAACGATCTTGATACATAATACTGGAGACAGAGCGCTGTGGAGAGTCATGATCGCCTATGCCAGCAGGCACGGCACCTGATGATGATAACATTTGACAGTCAATATCAAATTGTAAGGGGATATAACTAAATAAACGTGCCGACTTTAAGGTCAAACACCGACACTTCACATCTATTGCACGTTCTGCATCATTTCAAGAACACAAGTAAAGTTGCTTAGCAAATCACCTGACTAATGTTGACAGTTAATAATAAAATATCACTTTGTTACTGTCAAATGAATCTAACTGTTCTGCAGACTGTCCTCTGTTTATAGGTTAACTTGTATTTGTGTATCTCTTATTCGTGGCTGCCACTCTGTCTATATCTGCATGTCGACCTGACTATTTGTTCCCTGCTGACATGTTTAACAACAATATTATATTACTTGCATCGTGCAATTTGTATATGTCAAGGCAAACATAAATCAAGCACGTTTATTAGTATATCTAATTGTGTATGTATAATAATTATTGGACAATGAAGGAAAGGGAGAGATGTGAGGCCCATTGTGCAAGTATAAACGTGTGGTAAATTCAATGCCAGGTCGGAGAGAAAATTCTAGCGCAACAACATCTCTGTTATGGGACCTACTGGATAATAAGAAATCCAGCCCTTTAAAATAACACATTTGACTATTTCCTTGATTTTCATTGGCTGTGATCACTGTGACCACTGAAAGACAAGGGGATATTCAAATGGGGCATCAAGAATGTGTCTTTACATTGCCGAGGGTCACGTTCTAATATCAGTTTATAAAATCAAATAGAAATGTCCTACGACCACAAAAATTCCGAAGTCACAAAAATTCCCACATAAAGGAAGATTGGCCACAGAAAAATGAAGCCGCAAAAATGATTACATAAAGGAAGATTGGCCACAGAAATATGAAGTCACAAAAATTCCCACATGAAGGAAGATTGGCCACAGAAAAATGAAGCCGCAAAAATGATTACATAAAGGAAGATTGGCCACAGAAATATGAAGTCACAAACATTCCCACATAAAGGAAGATTGGCCACAGAAAAATGAAGTCGTAAAAATGATCACATAAAGGAAGATTGACCACATAAATATGAAGTCACAAAAATTCCCTCATAAAGGAAGATTGGCCACAGAAAAATGAAGTAGAAAAAATGATCACATAAAGGAAGATTGGCCACAGAAATATGAAGTCACAAAAATTCCCACATAAAGGAAGATTGGCCACAGAAAAATGAAGTCGCAAAAATGATTACATAAAGGAAGATTGGCCCCCAGAAAAATATGACAGAGAAAATAAAAGTAAATTATCATTGTTGTTTGGTATATCCGCTGAAAGATAAAATGGTTTGGAAAGAATAATCATGGAAGAGATGTTCCATGAAGGAGAAATAGGCTGCACAAGATGATGATGGATACTTGATACTAAGTAATTACTGAACTTGACACTGGAGTAAGCAGTGAAACCTGTGCAGAATTGAGGAACTTATGGAGTGACAGTGAGGTCAACATTCTACAAAGGAGACAGAAACATGGAAGAACCGGAAAGAAGTCTGTGAAGTACATATTTTGTTTGCTTCGTTAGGATTACGTGTCCCATCTATCTATCAACTGTGGTAGGACTACGTGTGTCTCATCCATGCTTCAAGTGTGGTAGGACTACGTGTGTCTCATCCATGCTTCAAGTGTGGTAGGACTACGTGTGTTTCATCCATGCTTCAAGTGTGGTAGGACTACGTGTGTCTCATCCATCTTTCAAAAGTGGTAGGACTACGTGTGTCTCATCCATGTTTCAAAAGTGTTGGACTACGTGTGTCTCATCCATGCTTCAAAAGTGGTAGGACTAAGTGTGTCTCATCCATGCTTCAAAAGTGGTAGGATTACGTGTATCTCATCCATGTTTCAAAAGTGTTGGACTACGTGTGTCTCATCCATGTTTCAGAAGTGTTGGACTACGTGTGTCTCATCCATCTTTCAAAAGTGGTAGGACTACGTGTGTCTCATCCATGCTTCAAGTGTGGTAGGACTACGTGTGTCTCATCCATGCTTCAAGTGTGGTAGGACTACGTGTGTCTCATCCATGTTTCAAAAGTGTTGGTCTATGTGTGTCTCATCCATCTTTCACAAGTGGTAGGACTACGTGTGTCTCATCCATGTTTCAAAAGTGTTGGTCTACGTGTGTCTCATCCATCTTTCAAAAGTGGTAGGACTACGTGTGTCTCATCCATCTTTCAAAAGTGGTAGGACTACGTGTGTCTCATCCATGCTTCAAAAGTGGTAGGACTACGTGTGTCTCATCCATGCTTCAAAAGTGGTAGGACTACGTGTGTCTCATCCATACTTCAAAAGTGGTAGGATTACGTGTCTCATCCATGCTTCAAAAGTGGTAGGACTACGTGTGTCTCATCCATCTTTCAAAAGTGGTAGGACTACGTGTGTCTCATCCATACTTCAAAAGTGGTAGGATTACGTGTCTCATCCATGCTTCAAAAGTGGTAGGACTACGTGTGTCTCATCCATCTTTCAAAAGTAGTAGGACTACGTGTGTCTCATCCATGCTTCACAAGTGGTAAGACTACGTGTGTCTCATCCATGTATCAAGGTGTAGTAGAACTACGTGTGTGCCTTTGATTCATTTATCAAAGTTTTGTAGTACTACTTTTGTAACTCTCATCCCAGTATTTAAGTGTGGTAGTTATACACATGTGTCTCTCGTCTATCTATCTATTTATCTATCTATCTATCTATCTATTTATCTATCTATTCTTATTTCCACTTGTGTTATTAAGTGTCGTGTGGGGATTCATTTTTTTTATTTGGCCATTTGAGTTCCATTGGCTATGGTAATTCTGTGCCTATGTAATATTTGTTTGTTTCTGCCCATCTAGATTTTGGTCTTCCTCGTGTCTTGTAGTCCAGCCTTCTGCTGATGTATACACGAAGGCTTGTTGCGAAGGTTCCATTTTCATGAGATCTTCTTCTTCAGCGTTCATTCTCAAACTCCCACTGGATTTCTCTTGTAACAGGACAATGATCCTACAAGATTTCCAGTTGAATGTAGTCCAGAGAATGGAAATGCGTTGTGTTGCCGTTTTATTTGCGCCAGTGGCCCAACACATCCGTCTTCTGCGGTCATGAGATCAAACCATCTGGTTTGCTGCTTCTCGATGTAGTCTTGACTTGAGATAGTCGTTGATTCTTTCCTGATATCTTCATTTCCCCGGCGGTCTCTTCTCATTTATACTTTCCTTTATAGTGACATTAATAGCTTCCATCAAACATCTCATTTTGCAAACTTTCATCTTTTTCTCTAGTGTATTTGTCAAGGGCCATGTTTGACATTGGTAACACAGAGTTGGTATAAAAATACTGTTTATCAATTGTCGTTTTGTAGCCATGCAGATTGATGGGTGTTTACGCAGTGGTGACAGCTGGTAAGTCACACAATTGGCTTTTTGGTACCTTCTTTCAATCTCTCTTTCGAGTTTGCCATCCTTCGTAAATATGCTTCCTAAGTATTTAAACTCTTGGGATTGCTTTAGTGTTGTACTATTGTCAGATACATTTAACTGGCCTAGTGTTCTGCATATCTTCATAGTCTCTGTTTTAGATGTGTTTAGTTTCATGTTGTGTTGTTCGCAGGTTGTATGGAGCAAGTGTGTGAGTGCGGCTGTAATTCGTTTTCAGATTCTTATAACAACATTGATCATCTGCAAATAGCAGTTTGTTGAGTGAGCTGTGATCTTCATTCATGCTTCTGTGGGGGTTAATTTGTTTCTTGGGTCTGCTCCTTTAGTTATATTGTCCATGTATGTTGCGAACAGAAATTGTGATAATAGGCAGCCTGTTTTTATTTCACATGGGTCTGTTTTGCCCTTAGTAGTTCTGATTGCGCTCTGCAGTATGTGTATAAAGCTCTTATGTTGTCTAGTAATTGTACATGTACTCCATAGTCCTCCAATATTTGTCACAGTTTGTTTATGTCAATTCTGTCTGTCATTCATGTATCTAAATATGATAGGACTACACATGTTCTCTTTTATTTATGAACGTTTATTATCTCAGGTATGTCTTTCACTTGTGATTCACAAAGAATTGTGAAGCTTTTACACTCAATGCACCGAAAATTTCTTAGGGAAGATTCAGAATACTCACATTGGAGTATAGTAATTACACGGAGTATAGTAACTATACGGAGTATAGTAACTATACGGAGTATAGTAACTACACGGAGTATAGTAACTACACGGAGTATAGTAATTACACGGAGTATAGTACATGGAGTATAGTAGCTGCATGCAGTATAGTACATGGAGTACAGTAACTACACGGAGTATAGTACATAGAGTATAGTAGCTCCATGCAGTATAGTACATGGAGTATAGTAGCTCCATGCAGTATAGTACATGGAGTACAGTAGCTGCATGCAGTATAGTACATGGAGTACAGTAACTACACGGAGTATAGTACATGGAGTGCAGTAACGATATTATTGCTATTTAGTCCAGGTTTTTAGTCATTTCTTTTGTTCTTGTTATTCCTCTATTTTCGTCTTACATCTCTGCAGGTGATCAGGTTGTAGTCTGGAGGATGGGATGTCTTGTGTCTTAGCTTACAGTTTGGTTTCCATATCTGCCTGAAACATTCTACTTCAGCATGACTTCTGGGTCAAATACTGCATCTTTGAAATTGGAGAGCCAACAATGTCCGCGGAGAAAGACTTACGAGTGTTCTTGAGGGTATCCTGGCGGGAGAGGCTGCACGCTCGTAGCATGGCAGAACTGAGGACCCCGTAAGAGTATATGCGATAGTGGAATAAATCAATCCTATCATGTGTTTTCTAGAGGAAAATCTGCTCATCACAGACTCCGCAGACGGTGAAGTTGAGATAACAGCCGGGAATCGCGACAGGCAGAGGGGATGAGAGTAGGTGTAGAAAGAGACAGTTATGGTTTACAGCTATGTCCAGTTATCCCAGCTATGTCCAGTCTGACCTGTTTCCAGTAATTATGAGTTGGCAGAAAAAAAGGAATGTGGTTAGATTTGGGTCTAAAAGTTGGAGAATATGAGTAATGTCTTTGAAAGTGTCTACGGGAGAATTTAACACTTTTGTTAATTCTCTCAAAATCTAACAGAATCTTACAATTTAGCGGCATATAACATGAATATTTGTCTTCTGTTATTCACAGTTCAGGTATACAGTAACCGTTATTACTCAATTCCCATGGAAGCTAATATTACCAAACATAAAACAATTCTCATGGAAGCTAATATTACCAAACATAAAACAATTCTCATGGAAGCTAATATTACCAAACATAAAACAATTCTCCATTAGGATAATAAACAAAAATGCATTCACGCGTTACAAGATTTACGTGTATATTTATTTTAAATTAAGTATACAACAAGCCAGTAGATTCGTTAGGACGGGAGGGGAGGGGGCTGAATTCCCCTTTTCTACAGAATCTCATAAAATGCTGTTGAGTACCAGACCAAAAAAATAACCAGAAACAAGTGTAAATCCTCACCACTCGGAAACAGCCCGGAAGAACAACAACACAATTGTGTCTATCCCCACTTCGCACCCAAGGACCCTGAAGTGAAATGTTAAGACTGGTCCTTGAACATTGCAGATCCGACATTGATTAAATAAGTTTCAATTTGAGCATAATGATAAACATTAGAGCTGCTTGCAGGGTTAAAATCTTTCCTGTTTAATGTATCTAAGCAACGGATGCAATTACAGCGTGGTTAGCCCGTTTAACGAGGATTCTCTGAGAGATATACACTAATTAATATATCACGTGTGCTGGCAACACAATCATGTGATATAAAAATATGCAGAGACAATAATGAGTAAATTATACATCATCATCATCAGGTGCCATGCCGGCTGGCGTAGGCGGTCATGGCTCTCCACAGCTCTCTGTCCACAGTATTATGTATCAAAGTCGTTGTTGTTTCCCTGCCGTGCCAGGTTGTCAAACTGTCTAATATTTTCTCACGTTGTCGTCCTCTGTCTCTGCCGCCTTCAATTTTGCCTGTTGTGACTATGTTCTCTAAACTTGCCTGTCTCATGAAGTGGCCAAAAAAAAAGAAGATTGTTTTTTTTCTTATAGATATATATATAATGAAAGCAAAGAGATGTTATTTACAGTGTGTAGCAACGCTTTAAACAGTTGTAATTCGGTGGAAACCCTCTGTAGCGCATTCTTGTATAACAAATTTCGTTATTTAACAACTCATTTCAAAATCCCTATTATATTTATTCTTTATTGTGTATACTGTGTAAAGTGGGGAATATTATATACATATTTCGTCGGCACAGACCTAATTCTTATGCTGGGATTTGACTGGATAATGGAAAATTCGTGAGACCGACGGGAATTAAACAAATCCGTTCAACGGCACTGAATAGCCTGGCAACTCTGGTACACGGGTATTTCTGTACTTGACTAACCGCATCTCCAGAACAAGATACTATTTTGTCAAAACATTAAAAATGTGCACTCAAGTCACTGAGAACGGACCAATCGAGACAAGGACTATTTCAACAACAACGAACATATCGTTGAGTACACAGTTTGAATCTCTTGTACAGGGAGCGTATCTCTTATATTACCTTTAAGCTTGAGCTATTCATGACACATCACGCTTAGTTCTTGTAACATTTATGTCATGGATGCCTTTGTCCAATTAATGTCTCTAATCTGAAACATGAGCTTTCGCCAGTAGAACACTTATGTACATAAAATACTGGACTTCATGCTTTGTATTTTTTATTGTTGTGATTATTGTTGGTCAATATTTATATACTTGAAGTCGCCTGCCAAAAATAGCCAAGGACATCCAACAAAATGCACAGAAATAATCAAGAAATAATCAAGAAATGTACACAAGGACTGTTATACTGGATCTTGATCGCGTCTGAAGTGAATCGCATGTATGCTTTAGTTTGAGCGAGAGAATATCGACAGCGTAGTAAGTGGAGTCCATGTATATGTCTGATTTTTGCAATGGGAATACCCCTGGTAAAGCCGACTAGTATATGGGGATATCCCTGATAGAGACGACTAGTATATGGGGATATCCCTGGTAGAGACGACTAGTATCCTAATGGTATATGGGGATATCTCTGGTACAGTCGACTAGTAAATGGGGATATCCCTGGTAAAGCCGACTAGTATATGGGGATATCCCTGGTAAAGCCGACTAGTATATGGGGATATCCCTGGTAGAACCGACTAGTATATGGGGATGTCCCTGGTAGAACCGACTAGTATCCTAATATTATATGGGATATCCCTGGTAAAGCCGACTAGTATATGGGGATATCCCTGGTAAAGCTGACTAGTATATGGGGATATCCCTGGTAGAACCGACTAGTATCCTAATAGTATATGGGATATCCCTGGTACAGCCGACTACTATCATATTATGAGATATGGTATATGAGATATCCTTGGTATAACAACTATACTATATAATATATGGAGATATTCCTGGTACAGTTGACTAATATTCTCTTAGTATATGGGAATATCCCTGGTACAGCCGGCTACTATCATATCAGTATATGAGATATCCTTGGTACAGCTGACTACTATCCTATATAGTATTTAGGGATATCTCTTGTACAGCTGACTACTATTCTATAAGTATATCTTTCACTTTCTGTATTATCTCTTTAATTGTCTATTTCTCTCTGCAATTAACATATTTTTTATTATCTCTTAATTGCTTTTTTCATGTTTTAACTCTTTATCTCTAAAATATTTTCCATTTCTTGTGAAATGTTTAGAAGTCACTATAAAATGCAGTATTACTCGATTTACCGACACGGCAGGTATGTATAGAAGACTGTTTTTAACCACTTGAATAAAGAGTTCAGTCGTCCAAGGCGTTCTTATATACAAATTTTAAGACATACTTCCCAAGCATTGTGTACTCAAGAATCTACTACATTGTGCATGTTCATACATTGTCCATGTTCATACATTGTCCATGTTCATACATTGTCCATGTTCATACATTGTCCATGTTCATACATTGTCCATTTTAATACATTGTCTATGTTCATACATTGTCTATGTTAATACACTCGTACATTACCCATGTCATAAAACCTTACAGTAATGCAGAATAACAAACAGTACAAGTCATGCGTCCGCTTGGGATGTGGTGGTGATAAATGTGGCAAACAGAAAAAATAAATATAAGTACTTACAAGCTCTTATATCTTTTTCGTCTGCGATCGTTCTCAAACTCCTGCAGACTACCTCGTATAACCAAATGGGTTGTGTTTAGTTTACTGTTTTTCTGTGATATATGCGCCTTTGGGACAGACATTTCAACATGGCTTCTGTGATTTTTTCACCCAATGAGACAGCTAACACCACCCCAAAACCTCCTTAGTCAGATCTTACATCATGCATTAATGGTAAAGTATCACTATATTAGCTCCCCTTTCGGGCCCTGTAATGCACGTGCAGATTTTTAAAATGAAATGTCTGGATACAAAATGATGAAAAATGTATTTCTAATATGCACACTGCAGTCCCCTTTATGAGTAAGAGGAATTCCACTGGAAGAAGAACATACCATTAATACCGGTAAAATGCAGCTGAGAGTTGTCTTCTGAGTGTGAAAAAATAGCACATGAGAAACCTCCGTTGCTAATACTAACCAAGAGTTTCATCGATCATAATTCATCGGTAGAACAAAAAACAAAATGTATAACAAAGATATATAAAGGAATTGACAATTCTCATATTCCTTTTGGTTTTATCTCAATTAGAGGTGATAATACGGCATGCGGGACAAATCTGGCCCGTAAGACATTTTGCTGGCCCACTAGGATAATTTAAAATAATGATAAATTAAAACACATTTGAGATACGAGTGAGAGGGAAACACCATGAGAGGCACATGTTATAGTCTAGCAGAATGTAAAACATGAAAAAAGAGACAGAAGATGTTGGAGGTCCGTTGAAGCAAATCTTCGCTGCGGAGACCGTATTTTATGGTGATGATATGCCCTGATCCCTGAACACATTTACAGCGCTTAAGGACGACCCCTTTTATCTCCTATTTAACTTCCAGGACTGAAATAAAAACAAAAACCTGTAGAAAACCCCCCATACTACAATGAATATGCACAATCGAGTATCGTACTATAATAACTGCCCACCTCTGATCTAAATATTTATAACTTTTTAAAGTCGGGTTGAACAAAGGACAACGTGGAAAATTGACTACTCCGGTTGAAAAAAATGAAACAACAAGGAGAATTGAATACTCTGGTTACCCCATATGTAATTCGTCCCTCTCAACGAGCAGCAATCCGCCTGCCCAGAGTACCACTCACATACCACGTAATCCCGTAGCTTCAACCGATATTTTAAAAAAAAATTGGTAGCATATGCTATTCAGGACGTGACTATCAACCCAGTATTCTTTGGCTTAACTAGTTTTTCTAGGTAATATAAATACGTTCAGTAGTTTGCTTTCTGAACGGTCCGGATGCACAATTGCCTGTGACGGGGATCGAACTCGGTACCTTAGCCGTCAAAGACGGGCCACGTCTTTCCACCACAGAGCCAGACAACCGATATAGTCCTCAGAAATCTACAAACAAAATCTACTTTATGAAATATACGCCTCGAGCCAGGTTCGAACACGTGACCTCGCGAGCACACAGCAAATGTCTAAAACGCTCTATATACATTTCTATTCTCCATTTGACTAGTTCGAACTTAATGACGTCTATAAACGTATATCCAATTTATAGGATACCACTTACTTGCTACACTTCCCCATTATGTAGGCCTATGTGTCTTTGACCTCTCCGTTACTATGCATATATACAACAGGTTTTGTTCCCTGAAAATTAATATTCATTGATACCAGCAGTAATACAATAGTGAGGTTATTGATCCCAGGATTAACAATGCTCTTCTGTTGGTATCAATTATGTAATACAGTCCACGAATCAGGGTTGCCAGATGAATACAACAGTATGTGATCAAATTTTAAGGAAAATATGGCCAAAATATAAAATAGCTAAAACATTAATGTCATGACAATGACAGTTCACCGCTGAAAATATCCAAAGTTGATTACATTTTGCCATGTTATGACCCAGATGGCAATCCTGCCACAAAGCTGGTGTTAATTAATCCTAACATTTGAAAGGTATTGATTTTTGTGAGTAAAGTATCAATCGATCAAACACATTATAGTGAAAGCAAAATTTAAGTTATCCTGTGTACCGCAGTCTCTTGCTTTCTAAATTTACCGCACGTTGTCAGTATGTGAGTGTGCGCGAGAGAGTGGGTGGGTGTATTTTATGATTAAGTAGAACGTCACTAATCACAAGCTCCAGGTTGTAGAGACAAAATGTAATGAATGAAACTGTCAACTACGAGTGTCTGGTGATCAACTGATCAAACCAGTTGACTAATCTTCACGAGCTTGTGAGTTCGAAATCAAGACGCTTAGTCTTGTTGACAACAACATTTTTGCCAAAAGTCCTTTATGATTATCTATTCTTGAGTCTAACGGAAATTGAACCAGTCTGTTCAAAAAAACTGTTTTCAATTCCCGTTAGACTCATGAATTTTTAATTTATCTTCTGGCTTCCTTCTTGAATCTACTTGTATGATTATCTATCGCTTGAGCAATAGAATAATTACGTAATGTGAAAGATACTCCCGACAAATGTTGAGACGAAGGAAGTGTACATGGGAAAATGTGAGTACAATGTAGTCAGAGATTTTCATCTTTCTATGATTTTTTGACTTTATTTCGAGTAAAGGCCAAATGAAAATCAAGACAAAGTTCAACTGTCAAGATGAAGTTCTTAACCGGCCTCATTGCACTTGATTTTCCCATAAATGCTTAACTATCCAGTAGTTGATTGTCTTACATTCTGCATTTGCCCTTATCTATAGTGGCATTCATCGATCTTCCAAGAGCGTGAACCCTGGTACTCATTTCCTTGTGGCAATGTAGAAAATATTTAATTAATTAAATATTTTTACCAATCAGGAGTGACGATTGAATACGAAACCGAATTCATCTGGTTGTATGTCTGGTGAGTGACTTAGATACTACACTACCAACGGGTGTAGTGTTTGGGTGACCAAGAACGCGGCTGTGGTGATAAAGATGTTTGAGGTGATGCAAACCCGGTAAAAACAAGAGGATAAAGTATATCCCATTGTAGCAACTTGCCGTGGGGAATGAAAATAACTCTTGGTGTACTAAGCCACAGTAACTATTAAGTGAGGTGGACAGTTCCCTTTCTTGCTGTCTTTACAACCTCTAATTCACACGTCAGGTACTCAAATACAACTGAGTCGACTGGAGATGTGCAATGGTCGTGTCATGCGAGAAATCACAATCCGGAATTTGTTTCCTGTCCGGACGTGGTTTCGAACCTGGCATGCAGTAGCTCGGTGATAGCAAACAAAGCTCACTTCACTATTAACTAGGCTACCGAGCTTCCATAACGCAAATTCAATACAATAGAAATAGTTATATTTCAGAAATTTATTTTATATGTTTAGTTTTTCAAATGTATAGAAAATGAACAATTTCCGTGTTCATCCGTATTCGCTGTCTAACTCAGCATGATATAGTCCTGAGAATGAGATGTGCTGTTTCGTTGTTTAAAACATCGCTATGATATCTGCGCCTTTCGGACTGAAACATCCTAATTCAGACATCCTAAGTAAATCTACAGAAACGTCCTGTAGCAAATTGGATTTGAACCAAATCAACTCAGATGGCACAAACTAGCCTCTCAACACGTTTTCCATCTACGACCACACCGCATCCATAAAAAAAGATCCGATTTTAGTCAGGACTTACAACGTGCTGTTATGAATATCGACCAGTCGGTCGACATGCTGACAACAACAACAGACACACTAAACAGGTATGTACATTTCTCGCGAACCACAAACATTTAATATTAGTAAGTGCCAAATTGCCTGAATACTACAATTCGTATTATACAAGATCGTGGCATATTTGTAAGAAATCATTCGCTATAACCGACGTCTGACTATCAGTGGGATTACTGAGGATACTGGAATATCAGAACATATCAGTCAAGCAACGTCTCCGCTATGCGCGAATATCGCCCTAATAAATGGCACACACAAAAATGGCACTGTATTGCGCTTCCTGACAACGTTCCTGCAAACAGATATGTCATGAAAATGTTCACTAAACACGACATTACATTGCTCTCACAATCTCCATACTTACTAGATCTTGCTCCTTGCTTCCTCTTTGTGTTTTCATAACTTAAGATAGCAATAAGATGTGTCTGATTCAGTTACATTGAGAAGATTCAATACAAAAGACAAGTGAGGGCTATTTGAAAAAGTGTTTATCAGGTGGTGCTCCCCTGTTGTGAACGCTTCGTTAATCACAAAAGACTTACTTTGAATGTAATAGAATGCAATGTTTATTTTGTAAGAAGCACACCATGAAAATTAACGTACAAAAAAAACGGAGGTTATGAAAATGAGAAAGTCTGAAACACTAATGGATATAACAATAGATAACACCAAAGTGAAACAGGCCAAAGAATTTAAATATCTAGGCAGCATTTTTTCAGAAAATAGATGACTAGAAAGAGAAATAGAAACATAGTGTTAGAAAGCAAACAAAGTGACTTAACAATTTTTACCATTACTTTTGCATCCAAAGATCACAATGGAAATCACAAGACAAATAATATCTACAATTTTCTTAGATAAACAATTGAATACAAGTGCCAAGTATGGTCCTTAACAGTCTCGCAGCAAAAGGGAAATCATTATGTGTGAAATAAAATGTTTTAGAAAAGCTGCAATAGTTACTAAACTAGGTAAGAAAATGGGAAAATAGTATGTATAATATCATGTATTGTACATATCGAAAGACAGCAAGTAAAATGGTTCGGTCACCTTATGAGAATGAACATAAACCCTATCAATAAGAGCATATAACAAAAGAATATATCGATATACAGCGGAAGGTAGACCAAGAAAACAGGGAATAGAAACATCAAGATAACCTTGAACGAACATGGACTCAACGCGACCAAAGGGACACATCAGGCCTTGGAACGACAATTGGGGCTCTCAAACCTTCGTTTAACGGCAAGCGTGGATACTATCAACTATTATTCACCTGGGGAAAGACAATAGACAACAGTAATAGAGCTATCAACCATCATTCAACTTGGGATAGGTCATAGTAAAAGCACTAACCAATCTTACATATAAAGATCCTATTTACATATAACGGTTTTCCGAGGAAAGAAAACGCCCCGGAATTTATTGAACATCCCTTGTAAAATTCTGATCTTAGTCAACAAAACAACTATTTCAACTAAGAATGACGATTCTTATCAACAGTGCAGATCATTACAATTGCACTTCACTGTTTATCAACAAAACCTCAAATTGGAAATAACACTTCCGAGTTTAGTCGATAACTCGGTGATTTCAAATAACAACTATGTCAATACAAAGCGACATTTTCTCCCCATGACCTGATACGTGTGTTGTTGTGATCTAATCGCTACAAACAATATACTTGTTTATTGGGTCAGAGTAAGTTTTTGTTCCCATATAGTCAGTCAGTCTGTGTTTAAATGAGACAGTTTTGTGTGATATCTGAACTCTTCGGACTGCTACATCCGACTTCAGAATGACTTCTGGGTCACTTTGAACCCGTATAGGATAAGACAGCCAGGCCTACCTCCAGAACATCCTTAGTCGTCACTTAGGACATGCATGACATGTAGCAGTATCAGCATTATTTGCTCCGTCTTACAACCCGGGAAAACACACAAGAAACCCTTAGTAGATGATATACCTGTATAATGATATATTTCTCTTGTACAAGCCTTATGAAATAAAGTTTTCACCTTATCTAAAGTCAACTCATCAGAGTAGGTAATCACTTTTCAATCATTGCACACCTAGAATTCTCAAACATTGTCTACAGAGATTATCAAACTGCATACAGAGACTTATCAAACATTGTATACAGTGAATTCTCAAACATTGCACATAGACAACTTCTCAAACATTGCACACATATTTCTCAAACATTGCACACATAGACTTTTTAAACATTGCGTACAGATGCGTCTCAAACATTGCACATAGACACCTTCTCAAACATTGCACACAGACACTTCTCAAACATTGCAATTCACCAAGAGCTTAAGTCCTTTGGGTATGAACTGAAGCTATTGATACCTGCAAACACTACAAAAATACTGCACAAAAGAATATAAAATGTCTATTGTTCATCTTTCCTCTGGAACGAAGCCAATAAACATAAGTGTTCATTCAGCACTAAATATTGATCATATTGGCAGCAACAAGTGTTCTCCAGTGCGCGCGATGCTATGGTATTACTTGCATGTTTTTGTTGTCACTTGTTTATGGCTGTTTTAGACTCACAGTCATGTCCTTTTGTTTATGGTTGTTTTAGACTCACAGTCATGTCCTTTTGTTTATGGTTGTTTTAGACCCACAGTCATGTCCTTTTGTTTATGGTTGTTTTAGACTCACAGTCATGTCCTTTTGTTTATGGTTGTTTTAGACCCACAGTCATGTCCTTTTGTTTATGGTTGTTTTAGACCCACAGTCATGTCCTTTTGTTTATGGTTGTTTTAGACCCACAGTCATGTCCTTTTGTTTCTGGTTCTTCGAAGTGTCACCTAGTAGTCTCTTATGTCATATGGTAAAAACGTCTTTCCCGCCAAATAAACGTTATATAGAAATGGGTACCACGACCATAGAATCGTTAATATACACGTTGTCCGATTTTTTTAAAATTATTATGTATACCTGAATCTAATACACTTGGAATATTCAGTAAACATATTTGTATCATGGAAAACCTGAATCGTTGTAATGGAGTGTTAAGTCAATGTAAGACATACTGGCTTAAGCCATCTTGCCAGTTTTTCGTCTTCTCATTGACAGAAACGCTGAAGTGTGCTACAACTACATAGCAATATATAATAAATGCTATGTCAATATAGCATTTTAAATTATATTCATCCTTGCCATGGCGGTCGTCGCCATCTCGAATCTTACGTGAGGTCAAGATAGACTAGCCATAGCAATTACTATCGATGAAAGGATGAATATGATTTGGAATAGTAAGACCCCAGTAACAAAGTAAAGATCAACCTATAAAGATCGCTAGTGCTGACTATTTTCCTGTATGGATATGAGAACATGACATTAAATATAGACATGCAAATAAGGATTCAGACATTTGAATATATAATTGCTACAAACGTTTGTTAAAAATCTGTTTTGTAGATCATTAGACAAATATCTTCTTCTTCTTCTGCGTTCAGCATCTGTGGTCATGCTATACCGTCAGGCCTGTCGTCAAGACGAAGTCCACCGTCTTCTCCAGGTCAGAGCGGCTGCCCCATAGCTTTTGCCTCAAGTCTTTATCCTCTGGCCAGGTCTGCTGTCTCTGCTCTTTGTATGTTGGGCAGTCCTGAAGTATGTGTTCCGGGGTCTGGGTTCCGGATCCACATGGACATTCATCTGTGTATGAGATCCTTAATCGGTAAAGGTGACCCAACAGTCTACAGTGGCCTGTTCTAAGGCGAAATATTATGGTCTGGTGACTACAATATAATTGTTTAATATCATTGTTTAATATATAATTGTTTAACAAAAATAAACAAACTTGAAAATTGTCACGAACCACTTTTGGTGGTAGGGAAATGGCGTAAATGTGTTTGGTTTGGATATGTAACAGACGCAACTCCCTTTCTAAAACTATTTTATTGAGAACAAGTGAAGGTTTAGAGATAAGTTGTAAGAAAGGCTTGAATTGACAACATCGAGGAATGATCCTGACATGATTTCTCTACACTTATGAGAATTTCTGAGAACAAGATGTTTGGAGAGTTGTTTGTGACGATATTTTCATTGATATCTTCATTGATATCTTCATATCAACCCTACAATACTGACCAGTTATATATCGTATTATTATTACTAAATCCTAATTTGATAAAATCAATTATCACCGGCATCATTTTCAGTGCATGGTGACGAAGACAAACATTAATCTTTAGAATATTCTACCCGCAGTAACGTCTAGCAGCTCAAAGACGTCTGCGGTATAGAACACATCTACACAGAAAGTAAACAAGCTTCAACTTGTTGGATGTTTTACATGTTGATTATTGTCGTGTTTCCATTGGTCAATCTTTATATACTTGCAATCGCATGTCAAAAAATAATCAAGTCGATTCCAAGATTCGAATACATAGTGACTAATGACAATCATGACATAAATTAAAAAGGAAGCGAATGAAGGCCTGTTTACTTTCTGTACACAAGTCTTTTATACTGAAGACGGTCGTGATCAGCTCGACTGTTGATACTCTATCACAACATAATGTATCCATTATCTTCTCTTTCTGAGCACTATCTCTTTGTATCTACCGATCTACATATCCAAATCTATATTTGTCTTTCTATCTATATATCTATATATCCTCATAAATATCAATCTTTCTATCAATCTATATACATATATATTATACTACATTCATTCGGACCCCATCGTCCCGTCGGGACGAAATTTATTGGATTGCTTACCCTGCTAGGCCTCACATTGCCAATGTGCTTGCCAACCCGGCTCCCCGTATGGGAACAAAAGCGAGTATGACATTGGATTCATATTAGAGCTACGTATATTGATATTAATGAACTGCTTTGTTGGATTCTCTGGATTCAATGGGTAAATGCGAATGTTGCGGTTAAAATGTGATTCTCTATTTTCGTATGTTGCGGTTAAAAGGTGGTTCTCTAATTTTGTTGACGAAAATCATTGTTGGATGTTGGTTCATTATAGCGACGTTGATCAGATTGGTTATCGCGTTTGAAGACCATGTTTACTATTGAAATTTTTCTTCCAGTGTGAGCAGAATTCTGAATATCTCTTGTTTCAATATCACGCATTAACTGATGCGACTATGCTAGTCTATTGTTGACGGAAAAAATCGATTGATTTTATCAAAAATTTCTCTTTGGCAGGTAGAATTTGCTATATGTGTTTGTTGAACGTCTGTTTATTGAGTACTGTCTAAAACAAACAACATGAGCGAACTGTAGTGCTCTGTTGTATCACTGTTGTATCACTGTTGTATCACTGTTGTATCACTGTTGTATGACTGTTGTATCACTGTTGTATCACTGTTGTATCACTGTTGTATCGCTGTTGTATGACTGTTGTATCACTGTTGTATCGCTGTTGTATCACTGTTGTATGACTGTTGTATCACTGTTGTATCACTGTTGTATGACTGTTGTATCACTGTTGTATCACTGTTGTATCACTGTTGTATCGCTGTTGTATCACTGTTGTATGACTGTTGTATCACTGTTGTATCATTGTTGTATGACTGTTGTATGACTGTTGTATCACTGTTGTATCACTGTTGTATCACTGTTGTATGACTGTTGTATGACTGTTGTATGACTGTTGTATCACTGTTGTATGACTGTTGTATCACTGTTGTATGACTGTTGTATGACTGTTGTATCACTGTTGTATGACTGTTGTATGACTGTTGCATATGAGAAATTCGATGATACGTTTCTCTATTAATGTCTTAAACATATCGACCTCGACCTTGATTATTTGTTAAAATATTTTTCTCCCATTGACGTGAAAGAAAGAGCGACGTTATAAGAGCGAATATTCTCGCAAAAATGTGTGTATTTAGAGTGTGTATTTAGAGTGTGTATTTAGGGTGTGTATTTAGGGTGTGTATTTAGAGTGTGTATTTAGAGTGTGTATTTAGAGTGTGTATTTAGGGTGTGTATTTAGGGTGTGCACTTAGAGTGCGCATTTAGAGTGCGCATTTAGGGTGTGTATTTAGAGTGTGCACTTAGAGTGCGCATTTAGGGTGTGCACTTAGAGTGCGCATTTAGAGTGTGTATTTAGGGTGTGCATTTAGGGTGTGTATTTAGGGTGTGTATTTAGAGTGTGTATGTAGGGTGTGTATTTAGAGTGTGTATTTAGAGTGTGTATTTAGGGTGTGTATTTAGGGTGTGTATTTAGAGTGTGTATTTAGAGTGTGTATTTAGAGTGTGTATTTAGAGTGTGTATTTAGAGTGTGTATTTAGAGTGTGTATTTAGAGTGTGTATTTAGAGTGTGCATTCAGGGTGTGTATTTAGAGTGTGTATTTAGAGTGTGTATTTAGAGTGTGTATTTAGAGTGTGTATTTAGGGTGTGTATTTAGGGTGTGTATTTAGGGTGTGTATTTAGAGTGTGTATTTAGGGTGTGTATTTAGAGTGTGTATTTAGAGTGTGTATTTAGATTGTGTATTTAGAGTGTGTATTTAGGGTGTGTATTTAGAGTGTGTATTTAGATTGTGTATTTAGGGTGTGTATTTAGGGTGTGTATTATCAGAGAGCATCAAGCGTAAGAACTCGAAATACTCCGGCTTATTACCATGGATGTCTTCAGGCTTTGGAAGCACGATCTTTGCCTTTCGGCAACAACTTGTAAGCTTGCAATCGTTAGGACGTTAATGAAAAAAAAACTGTTAACACTACAAAATTGACATATAATATCAAAATTTCAATAGCTATGTGCAGCAACACCATCTTCAGCTAAATTTTCTTCTTCACTTGAAATTTCTTGACTTCGACGCATTTGTTGCAATGAGTAACCCTGGGCATATGCAGCTCAACGTCTCTGCGTTTGCTCAACAGTTTCATGATGTCTGTGACGACGTTGGTATTATCTATTTATAGCTTGTCGATTTTCTCCATGCACTGATGATTCTAGCTTAACTCGACGCCGATGAAAATCAGCATCCTTAGGAAGTCGCGTTTGTCTTTGTTGGAGGGTTTCTTGGTCAATTCTTTGCATCTGTCTTTCAATTCAATGTTTATTATCTGCAGCATTTGCGGCTCGAATCCGAACGACTGACTTGACTTTGACGATACAACCATCCAGCTTTTCGCTCTTTTGTGTTTTTTGACGCTTTCTTGCGATTTCATCCATAATTTAGAGGAAATTATATGTATATTTTCAATATAATGTATTTTTGATAACTTTAACTACAAGCTAATACAGAGGTTTACCTGTTAGCGCATCACTAACATTTGTATACAAAATTATCGTCTGCTGTGAATAACGTCACGACACGAATCGTTTTGATTGAATGTAGCACGGGAATTCCGTGAGGTAAGTGCGCTATGAATAGAGCGTTTCGGAGATGACAGAACCCTGCTATTAATTATATATATATATATATATATATATATATATATATATATATATATATATATATATATATATATATGAATACATAAATTGATATAGGTAGATAAATAGATAGATACGTATATATATATACTTCACTATATATATATATAGTTCAACAGATAAATATATTGATAAATAGATAGCTATATATATATATACATATATATATTCCTCAAATTATTTATTATTAGATTGTTTTACAAATCTCACCTTCTAATGATATGGCAACTAAATGTGAACCTTTTTTATCCTGTAAACAATACTGGAAGGTAAAGTTGAAAGTAAGCCATACAGAAACAGCGATACGTGTTAGAGGACAACATCAAGAGATAGAGAAACTGCAGCCTGCCTTAGTGATGTACAGTTGGAGGTAAAACACAGTGCAGATAAAACTAAATGTGTAGCGAGCGAGCGACACAATTTGATAATACATCTGATACTGTTTCTATATTCGCATTTTAGAATATGACTACCACCATGATTGGTAAATTACCGAAAATAAAACCGCGACACAACGCATTTCCGTTCTCTAGACTGCATCCTGCGAGAGTTCTAGTGGGACTATCCTGTTACAAAAGAAATCCAGTGGGAGCTTGAGAACGAACAAGAAAAATGCTACTGTCAATTTACACTTTATATTTATGATCCTGCTTCTGCTAACTTTATTTATTCAGTAGTGTACGGCATTTAAGCCTGAATATTTAATTAGACAATTCCACTCATCCAACTAAAAATGAGCGTTCCCACTCTCTGAGATGAGAATAAACTCGGAAATGTAATACGTGCTTAGATGCAAGTACTTTGCAAATATCACTTTCCACACTTTTAAATATTATTTTAATATAAATCTGATGTAAAGGTTTCATTGGGGCTATCCTTTATTATCAGATATACGCGTGTATCAGATATACTCGTATATCAATCTGATTTAAAGGGTTCATTTGACGTTGTCCTTCACGTTTCAAGGAATTTTTTAACATTAATTTTGAGTTACTATTATTTTATTGCTGCTTTCTCAAGAAAACTGAGTTTTTTTACAATCGTGTTTCTACCAAAATGAACATTTCCTGTGCACATATTTGCATGTCATTAGCATGCTGGGTTATAGAACGCCTCAGTGGGGATCGATAACGCCCTGCTGCCGTCCGCCTGTGTGCATTCTATCAATGTTAAAGCATTTATATAAACATTGAGAGAAGCTGTAGTCAACAAGCCAACGACTTATGGTAATTTCGAATGTAATCCAGGACCGTAGATTGCGTGTTAGGTTTATGGAAGTGGAGGGAGGGTTACTTTACAGACATTTCTTTCTTCTTTTCTGTTGTTGTTTTTGGTATTTTGTAATTTTTTAATTTTTTAAATATTTTTCTTAAATAATCATATGTAGACGAATTCGTAAATTGTTTTTGGAAAATAAATAATTTTTGAAAAATCTTATGTGGACGGATGAATTTGTATGTTTTCTTGTGTGCACATCATTTCCCACTAGTTTTAGATATAGTATGTCGTGTCTGATTGAAGCGATTATATTAACTTGTGTAATACTAAGTACGATTGTCCGGAACACTAGGTTTAGAATGCATTGCCATTCTCTGGATAACATTCTGCTAGATTTCTTCTTTTTCTTCTTTCGTTCACTTGAAACATGCCTTTATCTGTAGTTCTGTCTTCGTAATAAAACTCACTGTCTTTTGTAGTTCATACAGTGTTTCATAGAGCTTTGATTCCAGTGTTGTTTCCTCTGGCCTATATGTCTGCCTCAGCGTTTCATGCTCAGAACACTCTTGAAGTATATGTTTGGCACTCTGTGCTGCCTGTCCACATGTACACATGGCCGTGTTGCCAATCTTGAACTTTGTATACATGTGACTGCGGAGTCGGTTGTGTCCTGTTCTGAGACGTAGAATTATAACTTGTTCTGATCTGTTCATAATGTGATAGTCATCTTGTGTTGCTTGAATTAGTACTTTTGTGTCTTTGCGTTCGCCAAGTGTTTGCATTCTTCCCATTTTCTGCATCTCTGCTATGGGTGTTGATTTCATTGCTCCCAACATTATTCTAAGTGCCTGGTTGTGCACTTTATCTAGATCTTGTAATGTGTGTTTGATGTGTCCTGACACCACGCAGCTGATCCATATTCCAGATGTGGTCTTATGCCTTGTTGGTAAACTTTACTGAGTATATTTCCACTGGCTTCCCATGTGGTTCCACTCAGTTTTCTCAGGCTAACTTCCTCCTGGCTTTTGTTGTTGCTTTGTTTATGTGCTGCTTCCATGTCAGTTTATCATCAAAAGTAACTCCGAGGTATGTGGGTTGTTTGTCTTCTTTCGAGAGCTCTCCATCTATTTTGATATTACCGGCTTTTTGTTTTGGTGAGAGGGTAAAGAGTGTAGTGCTGCACTTATTTGTGTTAATGCTGACGCACCATCTATTTGCCCATAAGGTTAGGTCATCGATAGCTCTTTGTATTTGTTTAGTGGCCACTGTCGCATGTTCTTCTGTGCACCAGATCACCAGGTCGTCAGCATACATTGCCAATTTGATCCCGTGTGGTAGTTCAGAAACTAGGTCATTGATCAGCGACATAGCCTTCAAAATCAGAGGCTACCAGTGCTACCGATCTGACAGAAAGGACAGGCGAAAGGGTGGAATTCTAACACTTGTTAAAAACAATATCAGCGCATGTCAGCTGGAAGTATATATGGAAGGGGCAGAATACCAGATGCTCCACCTAAAAACAGACAGTGCAGAATTCCATCTCCTGAACTACTACTGCCCAAATGATAAAGCATTAGAACTAGACACAATTCCAGACAAAGAGCGACTTATGGTGTGTGGTGACTTCAACAGCCACTCTCAGAGCTGGGGCTACGATCATATCGACAAGAGAGGTGAGGAACTTGAGAGTTGGCCGGATGAAAATAATCTCATCCTTATTAACCAGCCAGCAGACTCACCAACCTTCTACTTGAGAGCGTGGCACACCACCTCTTCACCAGACCTGGCATTCCACTCACTAGGCTTGGAATGGAACATCACACGTGTCGTTGGAAAGCCGCTTGGGGGTAGTGACCACATACCAGTATTTCTGGAAATTCTGCTAGATATATAGTAGGAACATGGTCCCGCTACAAGAGAGATCCTGCGGAAGTTTGAGAATGAACGCTGAAGAATAATGCATGATGTAGACGCAATTTGGAGAAACAATTTTCATTGTGTAAAATTATAAATTTTCTTACCTCTATTGTCAAGAAATATCTACCTGTTACAGTTAAGCGTTCCTAGAAAATGAATGTGAAGGTCAAATAACTCAATCACTTTAGGAATAGCAGAAAGAGTGATATGATTTCTGATAGGAAACATTGATTAGAGATCCTCGATGAGAGCAGGAATCGTTCCTTCAATACATCTTCCTTAACGACCTGTACATACGTTAAATTGGGAACATAAAACCGAATTTCGCTAGTGAATCATCTACATTGATATTGAAACGTGTGTTTGTAGTTTCGGAGATGAGAAAACTTTACTCAGCAAAAGTAATGGAGTTTCTGCCATCAAGCAACTTTTTGTCTGATCTCCTAGTTAGAATCTCCAGTTTTAGTAATCTTGAGTAGCTTGTCTTCAACTCATGAAAACTACTGAAAGTTACAATGTAGTTCTTAATAGGGTATACCAGGGGTTCTCACCAGATTTTTGTCCACGGTCCCTTTTGAGACAATATTTCTTATAAGGCCGCTATGTAGACTAAGAATCGTGTTGATTTTCTTCGCGGCTTATTACTATCCATCTATCTATAAACACATAACTTCACGACTTATTACTCTCTATCGATAAACATAACTTCACGGCTTATTATTGTCTATCTAACTATAAACACATAACTTCACGGCTTATTATTATCTATCTATAAACACATAACTTCACGGCTTATTATTATCTATCTATAAACACATAACTTCACGGCTTAATATTCTCTATCTATAAACACATAACTTCACGGCTTAATATTCTCTATCTATAAACACATAACTTCACGGCTTAATATTCTCTATCTATAAACACATAACTTCACGGCTAATTATTATCTATCTATAAACACATAACTTCACGGCTTATTATTATCTATCTATAAACACATAACTTCACGGCTTAATATTATCTATCTATAAACACATAACTTCACTGCTTATTATTCTCTATCTATAAAACATAACTTCACGGCTTAATATTCTCTATCTATCTACAAATACATAACACTTAAAAATTGTAGGGTATCAAATTGGATGCATCAACACACAGAATTCTCCAGCGATTTCCATCTTTTAGATAAACGAGAAAAAATCTTTTTCTGTCCAGCCATTGATGTTGTCTAACAGTGCGTTTCTTTTATCCACGCTGTTTCAGCCATCTTCAACTTCTCCCTGTGGTATCGTTTTTTTTCTTATTCCTTTATATAATTTTAAATATTTCCAGTTACATTTGCATCCCTTCTAGAAGAATCTGGACACCCCCCCCCCCCCCAATCAATTTCAATGTTTCTCCGTGAGAGCTTGAAAATAGCTGTGGGAATATTTGGGCCACATTGAGAACCACTGGGGGATAACAATCACAATATGTGTATAAAATAAAACAGATCAATAGGAAGAATATTGATCTATCCATATCTGCACGAAATGGAAGATCAGAATAAGTACAGCAGCGAATATCATCATGTATAAATCTGTAATAACGCCTACTCATGGGTGCACATGTGAGAGTTGGACATTTACAGCCAGAATGGAATAAATAATACTAGCCTTTGAAGAAAAATATCGTAGACGGGTACAGTGTTTCCATTCTACAGAGTATAAAATCAACATATACATGCAAAACAAAATAAATACTCTTGCATGTCAACAAGAACATCTCATGACAGCGGTAAAAACGTCGCAATTTTATGTGGTGTGTGACATGTGATTAGGCATTATTCCCTGTACAAAATTATCCTGTGCAGAACAGTTGAGAACAGTTGGGGAAAGTTCCATCCCATAGGTAGAAGTGATATAAAACAATGCTGAGATTGGATGTGTCAGGCTAAAGGCGCAGATATCACTATCAAACTGTTAAGCATATTAAAACTTATTCTCTTCTTCAGACTGCATCATGTTAACCTACAAGAGTTTGAGAACCATCGAAAAAGTAATAGAATTAGTAACTAAAACAATTACTAGAGAGGATTGACTTTATTGTACGCGGGTTTCCTCATAGTACATCGTCCCTCCAAAGGAAGCAACACGCTCCCTGCCGAGAGTACCACTTGTACCACATAACTCCCATCTTCAAGCTAAAATCCCTAGGGATCTCGAAAAACAAATATTCACTTTATGGTTCAATACAAGAATCAGTGGACAAATCACGTGACAAGAGTCCGACTTTTTAGTTTCATATTTTATTGCAATGGGCTTTCGTTTCTCGGAAATTTAAATAAAAATAGGACTAAATATGATACTTATCTCGCCCCTGTGTTGCCGGGCCCGAAAGGGGAGCAAGAATAGCAACACTGTTTACCTTCCACGCATGTCGTAAAAGGCGACTAAGGAGGTTATAGATGGTGTTGGCTGTCCCATCCCATATAGGGACAGTGACCCACAGCCATGCTGAAGTCGGATGTGGCAGACCGAGATGCGCAGATATCGCAGCAATGATGTAAACCATGATACAGCGCATTCCGTTCTCCGGTCTTCAACCTGCTAATCTGCAGGAGTTTGAGAACGAACGCAGAAGAAGAAGAAGAAGATATTTACCTAGCGATTTGTGTGCTACAGACTGGACAACCAGTGTGAAGCGCGCATATCGACTGATAGGGGGCTATCATTACTAAACGTGTTGAACGTAGGCTGTGTTGTAATATGTATCTTTATCGGAATTTCGTTCCGTTTAATTATGTTAGCTTCTTGTTCCGTAGAAACATGTCCACTGATTCTTGTATAGTACCCACTTTATACACAAAATTGTGTTATCTCTTCAGCACAAACCAAACGTCTTAACCTCAGGAAAACATCAGGAAAATCATCACCAAAGTTGGGGTGCAAAGGGAACGCATTGCTCTAGGCGGACCCAGGGTTAGCAGATAACCAAGATCCCAAATGTACCTCCACGCGGTGCACCCTGGAAACAGAAATACAGCAGCTCGAGCTGATTATGGCCAAATCATTTGGGGATCGTGTCCGAGAATGTGGAGGTAGCAGATGGAAAGAGATTTGACTGCACAAGAGACAGACAATATTTCAGACACCACCAGCATCACTACATATAGCAACACTGTCGACATACAGTGAAGCTAGTCAGTCCGGTCCGAACATTGGAGGGGCGGCCAATGTAAAATGCACGTAAAGGTAGATGCATGGTGAGAGACAAATAGATTCATACTGAGTACAATGAAACAATGAAAGGGCAGAACAGCGCTAGAGGGCAGCGCGAACTGCAAATAGAAAGTGAAAAGTCTCTAGGAAAGGGGAACTACAAGCTCCGTCAGCTCGAGACGAGCATCTAGTTACCTGAGTTCCTTACAGGCAGAGACCCAGACCCATTCATTGGCGTTTGGTAAAGCAAGAAGACCTAATCCAACTCTAATGTCGAGCCTTCCTAAACCAGAAATATGCTCGCGTAGAGAAAGGGTTCTGTACCCGATGAGCTCAAGCACAAAAGGGACAACGATTTAGCCCTGACCCAACTCTACTGTCAGGTTTTCCTACACCGGAAATACACTTGAAGAGAGAAAGGGTTCAGTACCTGATGGGCTTAGGCGCTTTTGGGACAAGGACGATCAGCTCGAGAACGCCTTGCTCTCAAACGCGTGGTGTGAGACTCGAACTTGGACAAGGGGTACACGATGTCGGTGAATGACACCTCGGCTAAGAGGGCGAAAGAGCCAGGGCCCAACTCCTCTGTTGAGTTCTTCCCCTTAAGGAACCAGGCTCACGGATGAGAAACGGTTCAGTACCCAATGGGCACAGGCACAGCACGTCCAATTACACGAAGCAAGTTCATAGACAGTGGAACACCTCGTACGAGTCAGACGAGAGCAAAAATCGTCTGGGCGAAGAGTCGCCACTACGCGTGCCTGGAGTCAGATATAGAGGCTGTCACAGGCTAAGGGTAGCCCATCCGAATTGTCAAGGCATGCCGAAATCGGATGTGCTAGGCCTACAAGGCGCATAACGGTGGCACAACGTAATCACGCTCCCGGCGGAAATCGCACGGATATCCGTGATGGTTACAATGGAGCGAACGCAAAACAAACAAACAACATCACCAAAGTTGATACTTGTCAGTCGATTTCTTAAATTTGCAATTATTAAATGAAACACATTTTGCACTCTAGGATTGAGATGAATTCTGAAGAAGGAGTAATTGACAAAGAAAGATGTTCAAGAAAATTAGAAATAAACTGGAAAAAAAATAACTAATGAAAGACAAAAATGAAGATCATGAAATTTTTAGACATTTTCGGGTTTGTCAAGTTGATGAAAAAATTATTAAAAGTGAAGGCGCTGATGAGTGAGGAGATAAAAATGAACAGATGCTTGAAGGAAGAATTCAAGTATGGACACACAGTTTGTATGCTTAAGCCATCGTGACAGGACAGAAATTCTTGAAGATCTACTATATATATTTAGTATGGACACACAGTTTGTGTGCTTGTTTCATCACGATAAGACACAGATTATTGGAGCTGTAATGTATACTTAACTGTCCTTACAGGTTGTCTGTAAGTTGCATCAACAATTAATTTCCCAAATTTGACCCCAGCCACTCCCTCCTCTCAATTTGTTGGTATTATTTATGGCCACATTCATAACTAAAAGGTGAAACAACTGTTTGTGTAACAACTGTTTGTGTAACGACTGTTTCTGTAACGACTGTTTGTGTAACGACTGTTTTTGTAACGACTGTTTGTGTAACAACTATTTGTGTAACGACTGTTTTTGTAACAACTGTTTGTGTAACGACTGTTTTTGTAACGACTGTTTGTGTAACGACTGTTTGTGTAACAAATGTTAGTGATATAAGAATAAGAGTATACCACGAGAATTGTATAAATATATCAGCTTTCCTATTATATATTAAATCTTCCATAAATTTATCCCCTGGTCGTGGAGATGCGTGCTTAAATAGACCGACCACCTGTCACTAAAAAATTTAATCTGGTCTGGTCAGTTCGCATCACAGTAAAATATGTCTACTCTAGCAGGCTAGAATTTGTGCAAAGTCGAAATAGAAGACAAACGTGGAAACCCAAAAAAAGCGTTCGTACGCGATGACTAATTATTGCCGAGATTTTCCTTGGTCACTGTGTGTATACTTTGTGTCGCGTGCCAACGTCGACCAATGAAATACACAGAACTAATGGACAAGATGATAAATAGGTTTGTATTGATTCTGGTCGTTGGTCTTCTATTGCTGATGGTCATTGCAAAGTGGATTCAGAATACTACATTTGTGACATATACTGTGGAATATGTTATTGTACTGATTGAGAAAGATGACTCTTATCACCATGACACATTATTACAGTGCGTTGGAGGGTGGTGTTTTCAATGTAGAGCCAATATAGAGGGTGGTGTTTCCCAACGTGGGGCCTACGCCCCACAGAGGGGGGCAATTTGATTGTTAAAGGGGCAATTCGACAAAAATATATGTATATTTTACATAGAGGGCGAGGGGCATCATAATTTTAGAAAGACTTAAGTGGGCCGTGAAAAAAATATTGGGTAACATTGATCTCCCATAGTCTCCCATAGGCACGCATGCACATAATGTGACATAGAAAATGTAGGGTAGACTCAGAATTTACAAAATTACATTATTTTGCAAATAGTGTGCAGCTATGACCAGCGGAGACTGCGATGTGTCTCTCTCCGCTTGATCAAACTAAACCAGATATAATGACAGTTCAATATATTGTAAATAGTACAACGTCTCCATTTCAATCTAAATGGCAACATCAAGATTAACAAAAACACTTCCGATTCCTTCACCAATACAGTCATGTTGTCACATCAGTAATCATCCATCTAAAGGGACGTTATTGGAATTTCCCCGTAATTTTCATTGGTTGCCTGCCTACAAAATAACTATCTAAAATCTTTTTTTTTTCGTAACGATTTGTAACACGTATTTATACATTCACTATTATAATGTTGGTATTTGTAACACGTATTTATGCATTCACTATTATAATGTTGGTATTTGTAACACGTATTTATGCATTCACTATTATAATGTTGGTATTTGTAACACGTATTTAAGCATTCACTATTATAATGTTGGTATTTGTAACACGTATTTAAGCATTCACTATTATAATGTTGGTATTTGTAACACGTATTTATGCATTCACTATTATAATGTTGGTATTTGTAACACGTATTTATGCATTCACTATTATAATGTTGGTATTTGTAACACGTATTTAAGCATTCACTATTATAATGTTGGTATTTGTAACACGTATTTAAGCATTCACTATTATAATGTTGGTATTTGTAACACGTATTTAAGCATTCACTATTATAATGTTGGTATTTGTAACACGTATTTAAGCATTCACTATTATAATGTTGGTATTTGTAACACGTATTTATGCATTCACTATTATAATGTTGGTATTTGTAACACGTATTTATGCATTCACTATTATAATGTTGGTATTTGTAACACGTATTTATGCATTCACTATTATAATGTTGGTATCTGTAACACGTATTTATGCATTCACTATTATAATGTTGGTATTTGTAACACGTATTTAAGCATTCACTATTATAATGTTGGTATTTGTAACACGTATTTATGCATTCACTATTATAATGTTGGTATTTGTAACACGTATTTATGCATTCACTATTATAATGTTGGTATTTGTAACACGTATTTATGCATTCACTATTATAATGTTGGTATTTGTAACACGTATTTATGCATTCACTATTATAATGTTGGTATTTGTGTTATCATATGGGTTCTTTGGTAAGTATATTTGTTGTTGTTCGTCCATAACAAATGATGATGACCATTTGTTACATCCACTTTTGAAAATTCAATTAGAATTATGTCCTTGATTATGAGTTCGATGATGGCTAATGAGCCCTATTCGAGTTGTAAATTTCTGTGGACAGTTCGGGCATGGAATGACCACTGAGACGGATTAAGAGTGTGTAAGTATATGTATATGACAACTTGCAGCACCTAATAGAAGAAGAGGACAACATGTTCATGGGACATAACTAACGAGATGAACATATTTCTGGTGCACATCTTGTTTAGGACTTCTAGTCCACTACCTTGTGGATGTTTGAATACAACTGATACATCAAATTGCATCGTCAGTACAATGTGAACGAATAGAATTTAAACTACGAGAAAATTGGACCACGTTTGGTCTGGAACGTTGGTCCACAATTCAGTTTACAACCAAGTCGACAATCATCATCAGATGCTATGCCGGCTGGCGTAGGCGGTCATGGCTCTCCACAGCTTTATGTCCACAGTATTATTTATCAAAGTCGTTGTTGTTTCCTTGCCGTGCCAGGCTGTCAAACTGTCTAATATTTTCTCACTTTGTCGCCCTCTGTTTCTGTTGCCTTCGATTGTGCCTGTTGTGACTATGTTCTCTAAACCTGCCTGTCACACAATCAAGTCGACAGTATAATGTTATAAACTAGAATACATTAGAAGATCAAGTATAAGTAAATGTACAGTTGTCGACTAGGTGGCATGGACATTTAGATACAAGGACAAGAAACGCATCACACATAAGGTGTATTCCCTACGGTATTTCACTTATTGACCCAATTCTCATTTGTACAGCTAGAAAACAAGGCCAACTCTGGGAATGTTTTTCACTATGATCTCATAAAGTGGTACTCATTTTGTTACTTCCGACTTTCCCGTGATGTTCATTGGATTTTGACAAAAAAGTATACGCAAAGTTATACGAGATCTGTCGCATCAGCCAAGATGAATGACGTTGTGTGTGATCAGCACGGGATAATTCTGGAGACGAACTTTGGTAAATATTGTTTGTGAAATCTCGGCTACTTTGTGCTAACAACTGACTCTTTCTATGACCTTTTACAAGCATGTTACACGCTCTTTTGTATACCTAGATGTCCATGCTAGGTTGCCACATATTTTAATAGTGTCGTGAAACAAACTCAGCTCGTTTCAACGTGTCTGGTTCGAAAGCTTATCGTCCATATTAGACTGGCGATGCAATTGGATGCATGATTGCTGACTAAATAAACATTAGTTTAAACAAGTAAAATACTATATATATATATATATATATATATATATATATATATATATATATATATATATATCAGTAGCTCTTGTCTTTTTTTTACCCTTGACCCCTAATGGGAGAATTTAGCTTCTGTGGCCCTCTGGCGCCTAAGAAAAGATCAGTGCCTTTCTTTGCGAGTCAATAAGGCATTTTAAAAGCTGTATTATATTCTTCTTCAGCGTTCATTATCAAACTCCCGCTGGATCTTCCTTGTAGCAGGACCATGCTCCTATTTGATTTCTAGCAGGATATAGTCAAAATTATGAAAATGCGTTGTGTCCTCGTTTTATTTGCGCGAATAGCCCGACACATCCGTCTTCGGTGGTGATGTATTGTATAATTATTATTATTTATCCTTCAAGTAGTTACCTTATCGTGCTACACTAACTGTGACCCCCTTCTCCCCTCCCAATTTACAAAATGCGTATCAGTGTTCCCCCATCAGGTCGACGCAGTCCACAGAGAAGCCATACAGCCCAAGTTGTCAATCACTGTCACGCAAAATAGATTTTAATTATTATTTATTATTAAATATCATGTCATGCTCGTATGTGAAAAACTCAGTCGGTTGAAAATTATCACAATATGAGTTTTCATCGTGACCATCGTGTTATACGATCAGTGGGCTAAATTAGGAATCATCCTTCTAACCTGACACGTTTTGACTTTTCCTGCAATTTTCATTGCCTACCGACAAATTATACACAAAGTGACCAATGAATATCACAGGAAAACGTGAAACTTTGGAAGGATGATTCCCGATGAGCCAGCAGGACTGTATAATTTCCAAAAGGCACGATTTTTATCAATATGCGTCAGCTAGCTATCTAGCCAGTCGTTTTCCAGAAACTGCCAGACTCTTGTCACTTGTAGGAGCACTCTACCGATGACATCATCCTCTATTTGACTAGAGCTCGAAAGATAGTGTACATTTTTTTAGGGGGGGGGGGGGGGTTGTATCGAACAGGGATATATTTCTATCGCTTATAATTCCTAGAAGGACAATATTTAAAACAGGTTTTTCTGAATATACAAATCATATCTATAAAAGGTTTATGTGAACACTCAAATCATATCTATAAAAGGTTTATGTGAACACTCAAATCATATCTATAATAGGTTTATGTGAACACTTATATCATATCCATAATAGGTTTATGTGAACACTAGACGTAGATATGTCGTCATTAATTGGCGGGGTGGGGGATTACCCCCAAAATGATATCACCAATTTTTTAATTGCAGTTTCTTCCTGTCAATTATATTTTTATAAGCTTTTTTCCCCAGAAAAATCGTTACTGTGAGAGGATGGGGGTGGGGGTTATCCACCTACTAGCTATGTTTCTAGTACTAAGGGAGATGTTATCGCTGATAAAGAGCACCCTCTACATCCATAAATTATCAAACTGAAAGGCAGTCGACTTATGAGAGGAGAGTCGTAGATGGGGCGCGCAGAGCACGTTATACAGAGCGTGTGCAGATTGGAGGATGTACTACCTGGTGCCAAATGGAGTCTGGCACCCTTGGATTGTCCGACAGCCTTCGAATGATTAATAACACTCAATAGAGAGTGTCGGGAATGGTGTCCGACAGTGGTCGAGTCGGAAGTGCTCGCTCTGATAGGTGAGAATTCCAGGAAAGGTGATATGATTATATATACAGATGGGTCCGTTGAAAGACACATCAGGAGTGTCTGGGCCTTCACGGCTGAAAGGTGGGGGAATACCATCATAGCGGAAAGTTTATATACCATCATAGGTGAATTCGCTCAGACGACAAGCAGCATGGCAATGAAGATTCTGGCAGTAACCAAAGCTTTGAAATGGGTGTGCTCACAGACTGTCTGCGAGCATGCCTGGATACTCAGTGACTCCATGAGCACGATTGTGAAAGTTCAGGCACGGTACGTTCGAGAACAGTGTCTGGATGCAGTGAATAATTCCTGTGTGCGTAGAGTGACGTTTATTTTTGTGCCGGGACACATGGGAGTCCGGGGTAATGAGAGAGTAGATAGGTTGGCACCAACGCTGCTACTACGCTGTTGGTGGAGCGATGGATCGGGCAGACATTTTGAGCGCCCTACCGGAAAACGAACGAACAAATGACTGTACAAGTGACGATGACTCTTGTTCCATGATTAGAATAAAGGAGCTTGGTTTGCAATGTGGTGTCGCTAGAAAGGAGAGGTTTCGTGGGCGAGAAAGAACAATGGTCAATCAACGACGTACTGGGACCGTCAGCCAACGTGTAATGGCGGATACACTCAAGGAAAGATCTGAGCACCTATGAACTTGTCCAGAGTGCAATGACGATGATCTAACGACTAACTAACTATGTTTTAGTTTCCTAAGGGGAAGGGGGTTCAACACCCAAATCCCTCGCAAGTTTCCACCCTTATCCACGGGCTTGAGAGGGAGGGAAAAATCGTAAGATATATCAAATACTGTCTGTCAGAGTATACCAACAGGACAACAGACATAAGATGGTGAAGATTGGTTGTGAGCAACCATTATACCAGCAAGACAAGAAATATAGGATGGTGTAATTTGGTTTTGACATATCAACAGAACAAGAAACAGAATGGTGAAGTTAGGTTGTGACCAGCCATTATGCGGAGACAGCATTAGATACTGATGATGATTATGAGTGTACTGGAACATGTCGCCCGTTCAGTGGACATCAGTTTCTGTACTAATTGTGTATATTTGTATGCGTGTTTGCATGTTGCGGTTTTTTTGTTTGTATGTCTTTATATTTTATTTTTTTTTCATAAATTACGTCAACAATTTACGGCGGATGGCAATATGAAAATATACCTTGCACTTATTTAGATATACAATTTTTTTTTAAACTAATTCTATCACACATATTCCTTGAATGATATTGTTATGTCAACATACTTGGAAGTTGCTTATGAATTATACAGTTCTGTCACCACATTTGGAACTAGCTTATGAATGATACAGTTCTTTCAACACACTTGGAAGTAGTTTTTGAATGATACAGTTCTGTCAACACACTTGGAAGTAGCTTATGAATGATACAGTTCTGTCAACACACTTGTAAGTAGCTTTTGAATGATGTAGCTCTGTCGACACACTGAGCAGTGGCTTATGAATTTCAATATCATAACTGCTAAATCCGATCTTATATTTCTCCGCGCAAAGCTAATAAAATAAATTGATTGTCTCGTTATATCGTTAAATTTAATTCGAAATTATTCTTACTGAAAGAAATAGAAGGAAGTATAGCTAAAATTCACATAGAATCCTGACTGACATCAGGCATTCATTATCATAGGCTTACACTCACATGCAGATGCATAGACTCCTATAGAAGAGTAGTACTGCAGTTGAAATAGTTAAGTACTATCCCAAAGGATAAATAGAAGAGATTAGTATAATCTATCATTAATTTCGGTATAGATAATGTACTGTGTGAAAGTACGATCTATCGCAAAATTGTTGATATGGTAAATTATTAGTTGTGTAAGCGCAAACGTGAGTTAATGTTCATGGCAAAATTACACATTGACGGATGTGAATTCAGCTCTCTATATTACACATTGACGGATGTGAATTCAGCTATCTATATTACACATTGACGGATGTGAATTCAGCTATCTATATTAGTCAGACATCAAGTTAGTGTCATGTATTTAAGTATATCTGACGGATGTGAATTCACCTATCTATATTAGGGAAATATCAAGTTAGTGTCATGCAGTGAGGAGGGGGATTTTTTTCCCTGACATTTATTTTGGTGGAGAATGTTTTTCCTGACATTTATTTTGATGGAAGAGGGAGTATTTCGCGGACATTTACTTTGGCTAAGAGAGAATGTTTCCCCTGACATTTATGGTGGTGTAGGGGGGAATGTTTTTCCTTACATTTTTGGTGGTGTAGGGGGAATGTTTTCCCTGACATTTATTGTGGTCGGAGGAGATGGGGGTTGTTTTCCATGACATAAACTTTTTTTTTCTTTTATAACATTATTGACCTCGATTAAGCTTCAAGAATTATTTCATGTATTTATTTTGCCATCAAATGTCATTATTGGAGTTTTATGTAGGAATTGTGAAAGTGTATACAAGGATCGCCAAAGCAAGCAGTACTTTCGGCAGATTGTACGCAAATGTTTGGCGTAGAAATGGCATTAACCTACAGACTAAGCTGAAAGTTTACAGAGCAGTGGTACTTCCAGTGCTGCTTTACGCTAGTGAAACATGGACTGTGTATAGACGTCATGTGAAAAAACTCAATCATTTTCATGCAAATTGTCTCAGAAAAGTTATGAACATCAGATTGCAAGACAAGATTCCAGATACCACTGTCCTTGATAGAGCTGGTATCCCAAGCATTGACACGATCCTGATGCAGACACAGATTCGTTGGGCAGGTCATTTGGTGCGTATGCCAGACCATCGTCTGCCAAAGATACTTCTCTATGGTGAGCTAGAGAAGGGTATACAATCTCAAGGTGGCCAAAGGAAGCGCTACAAGGACTCGTTAAAGGACTCACTGAAAGCCTTTGAAATAGACCACGATAAATGGGAAGAACTTGTACAAAATAGATCTACATGGCGTTCTAAAATTAAAAAGAGCGCATCATCTTGTGAAAAGAAGAGAAATGCAGCAGCTCAACAGCGGAGAGCAGCTAGAAAGTCACGGATAGACCAAGATCCGTCTACAGTCGTTATTCCATGTCCAAACTGTCCAAGGACACTTACAGCTCGAATAGGGCTCATTAGCCATCTACGAACTCATAATTAAGGACATAACTAAAATTGAATTTTCAAAAGTGGATGTAACAAATGGTCATCATCATCATGTGATGTAACAAATGGTCATCATCATCATGTGATGTAACAAATGGTCATCATCATCATGTGATGGACGAACAACATGAACATGAACATGACATAAAAAAAAATAAGTAAAGTAACCCATAGCATTTATTAATGCCGTAGGGGTGTGAGATGTTAGCGATCTCACATTTCACAGGCTCTGCAAATGAGGGCGGTAGCCATCTCCTCTCCCTCGCAGTCTTTACTTCCCAGATTAATCCGGTACCCATTTAAGGCTGGGTCGACCTGGGAGCCGTTTCGATCTGAAAACATTTCCGCCTCTATGTTTTTATTTTCGAATCCAGGACCACTCATATGCGAAGCCAGTGTGCTAACCACTGCGCTAACCACTGCGCTAACGCGGCTCCCCATGACATGACATGTAGGAATTTGAAAACTGCGAAATAATTTTTATTGAAGAAAGGCGGTGGGTATATAACATTTTAACATAATTAAGCCGGATTGGTGTCCCTGTACTTTTGATGGATCATAGTTAACAAGGTGGTCGAGCAAAATATTGTCCAAACATTTTTGATATAATTGATAGACAGTCCAAAACTGTACCAAATCACAACTTACCACATTGTTAGTTCCATCCATTGTATTCTTCTCCGCATTGTGAAAAAAATCTACAAATCCATGCACATTTTGTCACTCAATCTCAACCAAATATTTCTCAGACTTCATTGGAAAAAAAAGACTGTGATACTGACAACTACATCCATTGTCTGTGTTTTGTGCACATATTAACATTATCATATCATGGTTGCAAGTTTACTAGACTTTCACTCTGGACCCGACATAGAAAGATCACTCTTTCAGAGATTATTATTTTTCATACGTTAACTTTTACATTGTAACTGAAACAATTTAAAATATAAAAAAATCTGTGTTGATTAATGTTTTTTTAACCTTTTGGTCTCGCATATGTATATTCAAATGAAGCTGTAGTTTTATGACAGCGAATCTTGTAAATCCAGCGGAATATGTTGAATCATATATAATACTTTGGATATTTAATTTTATTGTTATAGCAAGTCTAATTATTTAGGCTCTACGTGATCTGAGCGACTTCTGGTAGTTTTGTATCTAATATTAGTGGCACAGCCACTTCTGCTAAACTTGTGTGACCGACTGCGAACGAGCGGGAAAAGTTGTCACGATTTGTGGCGGCTGCTGTGTGAGGGATCTAAAGAGGCCAGACGTCCACTATCAAATTCTAGACAATTCCGTGTGCTGAAAGCTTTTTTTCAATCAAGCTAAGATTATGATGTATGTAATATTTAGTATGCTGTTGGTATCTTTCCGCATTGTTATTAATAAACTATAATACTGCGTGAAACGTAACAACAATAGTTCTTACATAGAACACAGGTTTTTTAGAAAGTTCCACTTGAACATAACAGACTATCACTAAAGCTAAGGGGCTATAAGGTGTAAACAAGAAAACATACAAGTTACAATACACAAGACATTGCGTTTCGAACCGTCTGGTTTTCCTCAAGAATATATAAAACAAACTAGTGGAAAAACACTGAAAATAATGTTAACACCACAGAGGCACTAGATACTATATTTTGCGCATTTAAAATGGCAATACAACATATTTCCATAGGATGTATATCTAGGAAGAGAAATTTTCTGCTACATGAGATACTCAATGAAAGTGTGAAAGGGAAAAAATACAGGAAAAGTTGCATGCACCTCTAGATGATGTGTTACATCTGGATGTCATAAATGTTTATCTAAATATAATTCATAATAAACCATAATGGAGGGGATGATGCCAGGAGGACTAAAAAGAGGCCCACCAAGAAGAAGATGGGTGCAAGACATCAAAGACCACCTGAAAATGACAATAACAAGCAGAAAAAGTGGCTCAAGATAAACAGCCGTTTCGAAAAGTTATGATGACTGCTACATCCTTTTCATGATATGCTACCTGATGATGATGATTCCTCATAGTTTCCAATAAATATTCCTCTTTTTCTCACATGTTGTTCATGTCTGGTGTCTATGAAAAACTGAAGTGATGGCAACGTTGTATTATCTAACATAATGTGAATGATCCAAAGAGAAATCACGAGGAATAGCGATTCGCAACAACAATATCGGAAACAAATATAAGCAAAAACAGATAAAGCACAAACTGGTGAAAGGAGTAAGGATAAAGGGGGAAAATAATATCGTATGTTAGTCTGGGGTCGAAACGGAAGCAAAGGAAATGGTTGCCTGACATACATGTCGTAAGACACAGCTAAGATGATTTTGGGGATGTGATTGACTTTCCTATGCCATAGAGATTCAAAGATATCGCTGTCAAGTTGTAAACGATTACATTGTCAATTCCTTTCTCCAAATTTCATCATTATAGTCTCCATGAGTCTGAGAACACACGCAGAAAAAAGTAGAATAGGGAGGATAGATGATCTAGGTTTTAACCTTGTCAAAGCGGGAAAATTGAGGGAAGTTAGAGGATATAGATAGAAACTTGATAAAAGGAAAGTTAGAGGATATAGATAGAAACTTGATCAAAGGGAAGTTAGAGGATAAAGATAGAAACTTGATGAAAACTGGATTGATGAGGAAATGTCAGAAAATTGTCAGTATGTTTTGATGTCTGAAATGGGAGCAAAGAATAGCGAAACTGACATGCATGTCGTAAGAGACGATTAAGATAAAAAAGATATGGGAGCGGGTGGTCGTCTTTCCTCATTCCATAGAGAATCAAAATGGTTCAGAAGAAGAGAGTGCATAGAGGATAGAGATAGAGGTCTGGGAGCGAAGGGAGTATGCGAAGAGAGAAGAAGGATACTCTATAGTGAAATCTTGTCAGTGAGTGAAACATGAGGAAAAGATAGAAGACTACCTGTGTCAGTTACTCCTATTCATTGGTTTTAAATGTAAATGAAAGAAACACTTCAATAAAACTGTCTACAGCAAGGTAAATGGAAAAAATATTACACACATTTTTAACATTCAATTTCACAAATAGAACAAATACACAGATTCAACGTTTCGGCCACAAGGTATTTGTCAAGATACGGCCAAACACACAAACTGGAATTAGAATCGACAAAATCTACATTAAAGGAAATTATAAAGACATCTATATTACCATAAAAGAAATAGATGGAAGTAGAGTAGAACATACCAACAATAAATAATGTTGTATTATTGTATTGCCCTACAAAACATACAAGATATTTTTACCAATACATGTTTTCCAATGTTTCATCCATTATAAAAGGTCATTGACAATAAACAAGCAGAACATATATAGAAATAGAAAACGGCATAAGGAAACAACTCAACAATATAACTAGACATAAGATTGACAGGAACCCACAAAAGACTCGTAAGAAACCGAGAAACGCTTAACAAAAATCAATTTAAGAGGAAGCGATGTTGACAGGGAAGTCTTAAATGAATCCTAAAATACCATCCCGATTTATAACTTGTCTTTGAGAAACTCTGCCGTTCTACGCTGTACGGGAAAATGAGAGTGTTGATCAAATTTAGTTTAATTTCTATTATGGGACAAAATTAAAAGTGGGACTGAAAATGGGACTGCGTATTGTACTAAAAATGTGTGTTCACTTCAAGGAATAATTCATTTATCATGCCACACAGCTATAAACATTGTGGGGTTTTTTTTGTGTGATGATGATGATTGATTCAATCCCTTTCGCTGCGAGCAGGAAGCTCTTTTTGTTTGTGAAGACATGTTATCTAATCGTGTTACGTGATACCATGGTTGCTGGTGGAACGATCTGTCTGGTATCTCCGACTTCAGCACATGTGCTTGCTTTGGCAGGACAGGGGTCCTCCTCGATGTATAGGATTATATTATATAGAATATTGTGTGGAATCCGAATTTGAACTCCCTGAATTCATTTTAAAGTTGGAAGACGTCAGTCAGAAATATGGCATAAAAATTAGCATTGATAATAGCTGGATTTTGGTGACTAGTGAAACCAAGCAAGATCCCATGAATATCCGATTAAACGGTCACAAACTTGAGGATGTTACCACATTCAAATATGTCAGGTTGCAAATATGTGATGTTGGCAGCTTGGGAAATGAGATTTAGCTAAAACTCGAGATGGTGATGGCTGCAATGGCAAGGTTGAATATCACTTGAAAAAGTAAAATCCGTATTACAGCAAAGATCAATATTAGATCTCTAGTGCTAAGTATACTTGTGTACGAATGTGAAAGACACTCAATGCAGAGGCCGTAAGAAATATTCTGCCTTTGAAAACAACAGCTACAGACGTTAGTTAAGAATTAGCCACATAGAACACAAGACAAATGTATGTGTCCAGCAGAAAATAAACAATATTGCAGGTTATCAAGAATACATATTATCAGTGGTGAAACAGCGAAAACGTTTTTGGTTTGGACATGCAACGAGGCACTGCTCACTTTCCTAAATTACTTTGCAAGTAACAGTTGAGGGTGAAAGGAGAAGAGGAGGTAGGAAAAAGTCCTGAATTGGTATCTTCAAAGAATATTCTGGACGTGATTTTTCTCATCATCATCATCAAGTGCCGTCTCCGCAACGAAGGTTGGCTGCAACGTATCTCCTCTCTCTTGTCTTGGTGGTGCACTCTGCTAGACTGTAACCTGTCCATCGTGTAATGTTACTCTCCCACTTGTATCTCTGCCTACCTCTTGCTCGCTTCCCTTTGACTTTACCCTCAAGTAAGGTCTTCAATAAGGTGCCATGTCTTTTAATGTGTCCAAAGTATTTTATTTGCCTGATCTTTATTTCTCTTAGTAGTTCTTTCTTCATATTAAGTGTCTTTAGCACCTCTTTATTTGTTTTCTTCTCTTTCCATGATGTTCTCCCTATTCTTCTATATACCCACATCTCAAAGGCATCAATTTATATCTACACTCCTCCAAATCGCTGAGAATATAGATGTTTGGAGAGAGCTGCTTGTGCTAATGTCTCCAATGACGCACTGCTGAGACTCTAACGGATGATTGGTCTTTATTATTATTATTATTATTATTATTAGTTGTAGTAGTAGAAGTAGTAGTAGAAGTAGTAGTAGTAGTAGTATATGCTTTATCATATGTATAAATTAATACACCTTCTGTGGTTGGAAAAGAGTCAGAGATATATTGCATAGCACTGATTGGGGGGGGGGGGGGGAGACACGCTATACTGTTTTTCTCTGGATGAGGACTGTCATACGGACACATAGGTAGTAACATAGACTCGGGTAGTAGCAGACCCGGGTATTAACATAGACTCAGGTAGTAATATAGACTCAGGTATTAACACGCCTTCCGCTGTGATCATTTGGTTACATGCGTAAAGCCATAGAGAAATTCGGCAAAAGCCGCAGGCAATGAGTGGCGGGGAATGAGCACAGTGAACCCTGTCGTGGCTGCTATAACTTGGACAAGTAATCCAACTACAGTGATAGTTATTGCCAGGCTTTGGCATGACCTGAATAGAAAGGAACTCCACAAGCTTCTCTGCATAAAAGTGTAATTACAAAACATTGTGGGCCAAAGATCATGAGTCCATAGACAGCTGCAAAAACATAAATTTAGAAATCCTGCAGAACTGTAACTTAACTACAAAACTGGAGGAAATGGGCGCCTTTGCACTCAATGTCACTTCTTCTATGTTCCTTCTCCAGATTAACAGAATTTGGTCTATATAAAGTGACATATTCTTTCCTGAACCTTGTCTTCATCGTGGATACTCTGAATGCCTTTCTGTCCCGGGCAAGCAGGCCTGCATTGGCCAGAAACATTCTAAACATTCTTCAATTTCGCTGGTCAATCACTTTTTTATCTTTCTCTTTTTCTTTTTCCGGGTTCTCTGCCCTCCAGAATCAGCATTTCGATGCTACCATGTATCTTTAAGTGTCAAAAACATTGTTGCTTCCTTCGTATGATGGTATTTAGAAGCCACCCTTCCTTTAGTTTTAGTAATTTCAAAACTTCAATGTTCTTCTTTTTCTCTGTCCATGATTTTCGTAGGATCTTTCTATAATACTTCATTTCATATGAATGTATTCTTTTGGACGTTGTCTTGTTTAAAGTCGAAGGGTCGCATCCATATGTTGCCAATGGGAAAACACTTGATCTTAAAAGAATTAATTTAGTGTTGTTATTACTACTTTGCCACAGCTTTCTCATTTGTGCTAATTTGAGTGTTGCAATTGCGAGTCTTCTTCTAATCTCGACTGAACAATCTCTATAACTCTTTATATTTCCTCCCAGATATTCGAATATTTTTTTTAGTTCAATGTTGTCTATTGTGATTATCGGTTTGGTCTTTGTTTTGTCAGTGATCATACCTTTTATTTTCTGTGTGTTTAGATATAGATTTTGTATATCGCTGTGTTAGAATGTAGTCTAGCGAACGGAAATCATTGTGTCATGGATTGCATTGTATTTTTATTCAGATACATTCAACCTCCCCTTGTCGTTTACCTCAGTTTGTTCCGATATATTTAACTTCAACATGTCGTTTGCCTCTGTTTGTTTCGATACACTCAACTTCAACATGTCGTTTTCTTCAGTTTGTTCCGATACATTCAACTTCAGCATGTCGTTTGCCTCAATTTGGTCTACTAAACGATTGTGCCATTTCCAGTTCAAACCTCACGTGTCGTCTCTTGTGACATGCATTGCAGATTATAGTGGGACTATTCTTTTTCCATTTCGTGCACAGGTCAACTCACGACTCATAGCACTGGAAAGCATATATGAAAATGTCATCAAAATAGAACTTACACATTAGATCAGATTTGGATTACTAATTTTCGCACATATAATCACGAACCACAATTTGAATTTGTGCACATTTAGTATAATCAAGAACCACATTGAACCAGAATCACGTAGGGACAATCACTAAGTATGCTGATGCTCAAATTTCCTAGTATATCATTTATTTCCCAAATAAATTTAGCTCACTTTAATTCAACGACTGCCAAAGCAAATACAGCTCACTGTAGTTCTTTTGCTTTCTAAGCAAATGATTCGCTCAATGTTTTGCATAGACTTGCAAAACAAATATACCTCATTTTATTTGTCAAATAAATACACTACATTGTATTTCATTAATTTCTAAAATACATTTATCTCACAATACTTCATTGGATTCTAAAGACATCCATCTTACAGTACTGAATAGAATTCTAAAGACATCAATTGCACAGTTCGTATTGACTTCCAAAAGACATCAATACTACATCGAATTATAAAGAGTCAAATCGCATAGCACTTCACCGATTACCAAAATATGTCAGTATTTTTTTAAATACTATAGTACTTCATTGAAAACTAATGACATACAAACACTGTATTCAATAACATATATTTAATTGAATTCAATGCCATCTTTCTCACTGTATTTCATCGAATTTATTTTTAAAATGTTAATATACTTGATTGACTTCACGAATAATTCCTGCTCAGAATAATACATCTGTGTACTTCAAGGACTTCAGAACTCTTGCATATCGGAAAAACTGCATATTTATATTCTTAATTTAGCTGTTGTTTACTGTACAACTCTTTTTGTCATGCAGACGTTGATTAATAAAAATCGTATCTATTTGAGCAGCATCTTTCATCATTGATATCAGGCCCAAAATATTGACATTTGAATGTCTTATGTGGCATATTAAAAGCTATTCAATAACATTTAAAGGGGCTGCATCATTGTCATTCTTTTGTCCAATATATTTGACATCAATGTTCCCCTCGGCGATACTACACATGAAGAAGTGTGTTTCCACGCAATGATATCATAGAGCAATGTTTCCCAATATTTAGAATTGATAGAGAAATGTTTTATTGTAGATTTCCAAGTTAAATTTGTACCTACCTCAGATGTGATCCACTTAAATTTGTACCACAGAAGTGATCCACTTAACTTTGTACCTCAGAAGCGATCCACTTTACTTTGTACCTCAGAAGCGATCCACTGTACTTTGTACCTCAGAAGCGATCCACTTTACTTTGTAACTCAGAAGCGATCCACTTAAATTCGTACATCAGAAGCGATCCACTTAACCTTGTACCTCAGAAGTGATCCACTTAACTTTGTACCTCAGAAGTGATCCACTTAACTTTGTACCTCAGAAGTGATCCACTTAACTTTGTACCTCAGAAGTGATCCACTTAACTTTGTACCTCAGAAGTGATCCACTTAACTTTGTACCTCAGAAGTGATCCACTTAACTTTGTACCTCAGAAGTGATCCACTTAACTTTGTACCTCAGAAGTGATTTACCACGGATGTGCTGTTCATAAGACAGTTCACCAAAGAGTACATGTTTCGGCACGCGGTCTTTTGCATTCTGCATAGATGACCCAGTTACCATAGTCTACTGATAGTGATTCAACGGTTGATGGCATGTCTTTCTTCAATTATACATTCCTGCTGGATCATAGGGAATCATCCTTCTAAAGTAAAGCATTTGTCTTTCCCCGAGATTGTTATTGGTCACCTTGTATATACTTTGTGTCGACAGCCATTGGAAGACAAAAGCCAAAATGCGGTATAAATATTTAGCTGAAGTTTTGTCTAGTTGTGCTACAGTGAGTCTGTGTCTATGTTTGTATCTTCGTAGATTTTCCTATAGTATTCCATCCACCTGCTCATAATGTCTTTAGGTTCTGATAGTGCGTTTCCCTACTTGTCTTCAATTGTTCGTGTGGTTGGTTTAATATTTGCTGTCAGTGTTTGTGCTTCTTTAAACATTATTCCGGTTTCCCCCTGTTCGTGTTGTTGGTCAATTTCTTTACACTTGTTGTCGATGTAGTTTTGCTTGTCATGTCTAATTTTATTTTTATTTCTGTAGTTTGTTTCTTGTATTTTTCTCTTTGTCAACTTTTAGCTATTATATTTGTGTCCTGTTGTTGATAAATTTTAATGTTTGGACTGTGATGTAACTTTTTTCTTTTTGCCACTTTTTGCAATATGTAAGATTCTACAGATGATAGTCTCTCATGATGTTTGCGAGTTCGTCTGGTGTCATCTCCTAGCAAGCACACAGATCAGATCGTGTAATTTATAAAATAAATCATGTTAGTGGAAATGTTCACACAAGATATCCTAGACTATCATATGTTCACACAAGATATTGTAGACTTTCATATATTCACATAAAAAATGGTAGATTTGCATATGTTCACGCAAGGTATCGTAGACTATCGTGTATTAACAAGATATCGTACACTTTCGTATATTCATTCACACAAGATATCGTGGACTTTCATATATTCACACAAAATATTGTAGATTTTCATATGTTCACACAGGATATCGTAGACTTTCATATATTCACACAAGATATCGTTCTTTTCATATCTTCACACAAAAAAATGGTAGATTTTCATATGTTCACACAAGGTATCGTAAACTGTCATGTTCACACAAGACATCATAGACATTCATATATTCACACAAAATGTCATAGACTTTCATATGTTCACACAAAATATCGTAGACTTTCATATGAGTGCTCTTATTGTGAATGTTAATATAACATATTGTACAGTAGCTCGTGATTACTGTCAGCTTAAATATTCATAATAAAAAATGTACACTTTCACCTGATTTAATTTATTGAGAATATATTCAAACTAGAGATTTTGCACATTCACATCTCTGACACTACTGGGACATTCATATTCGTAACCTTGATTTATTCATATAAATGTGTCACACAAACCACTAAAATTACCAGTATTTCGTTTTGTCTGGGTGTGCTTATCTGTGGTTCATATTCATATCTCTGATCAGATTGTCCTACCATACTTTCATTGTTAGATTGCTTGTCTGATACATAAACTGTGCATAGTTGCCATAGCAGCGGTGTATAAGCTGTAGTACATGAGTGAGGCCTTAAGGTTTCTCATGTGGGTTATTAGCATATCTGCTTACATACACCATATTGTGGATGCTGACTTTTGAAGAATATAATAGTGTGGCAAACTATACTTTCTAAGCACAGGAAACACAAGGACATCTTTAGTTCAAGGAGGGGAGACATATTACATATGGATAAATAATTGCGTCTTCAATATTTGTTTTGATGGAATAAAAATGATAGACATAAGCGTTCCTTATCCGTGAAACCCAGAACAAGTCAGAGTTATTGGGAAACAAGACAGTATGTATCATCACACAGTCCTCCGGTGATTTCAATATTCAATGATGGGGTGCAAAGTGTCTCGCATTGCTCTCGTCCGGACATAGGGGGTAGCAAATAACTAAGATCCTAAAAGTACCTCCTCGTGGTGCACCCTGGAAACAGAAATACAACTGCTCATGCTGTATTCCTGGCTAACACTTTTAGACTCGTGCCCGTGGATGTGGATACTGTAGATGGAATGATTGCCTGTAGAGAGACAGGAAATATCTCCGAAACTTCTACGCCATTACATCAAACATATGCAAAGGATCTGTGAATTCCGAGTTCGCCGGCTTCAAAAGCAGAAATATTGGAAGGGCGACCAATGCCAATGTCCCTAACATTCGGTGATTTTACGAGTACACACCGAATCTGGAAACGGTAAAACAAGCTAGAGCGCAGCGTAGTGTACGTGAGTCGATTCAGTAGAAACTGAGCTACAATTGTCCAGCACGGGACCGACAGGAGGAAGTGCTGTTCATGCTCGAGAATACACAGAAAATATCATGCCCCATCACAGTTGACCCCATTCAAAGTAGGAGTCATGACTCAGGTATTGAATATACCAACTTGAACATGCATTCCTGGGTATGGAAGAACGCTTTGAATACAGCTCCTCCATTGCACACAGAACAAATGTCGGGGAGGGCATTTTCAAAATGTCTGGCCGAAGCAGTGTTGAGACTCGGAATCTGGACACTGCAAGTAACGTAGAGGGGGATGCAAGTATCTAACGACACTGCACATCTAGCTTAACTCGATTGTCAGCCGTTGCCCAACACGGCTCATACAGAGAGAATTGGGTTCAGTACCCAAGGGCCCACTACGAAGCTCGTCGTCCGAGATTCGTATTTTACCAACCTCCTTGGGTAATATACACAACTGTGAAGTGTCAAAATACACAGAACGTGAGTGGTGACAAATTGGAAGGCCATCTGAAGCGGCCGAGGCGAGTGCGTAAGAAATGCACAGGTCAAATCCCAGACCACCTACGTGTTCGGCAAAGCAGCACCTCGTCTAGGAAGGTGTATCAAACCTGAGTGATAAAAAATTCACCTTGTGCATTCAGTATATATTCAATAGTCTCGATTCAGTGTACTTAAAATGTAATTTGTTACCCCAATTGAACGTTTTAAATAGCACACATGATATAGACCACTTCTGCTACGATAACATCCAGACATAACTTAAGCTCTCTCAGCGTGCGATACAGTACACAGTCAGTAATAGAAATTATATTTATACACTACAAGTTCTTCACTAAAGTACAGACTTGGATATTTACAGGCACACAACTTGACAATACAACATTTTACAGTACATTGTAGAATAAAGTTAAAATTGATGACTTCGCTAAGAAATCAATGATGCATACTTTAAATAACATTAGTTTAATATGAGCAGGTCGTGTTTACAAGGAATATAGTCGCAATTAAAACAATTTAATGGTCTGTTGATGTGGGAACAACATTTAACTCCAAATTATAAACAAATTATCTTGGCATATTTGATTTCCTTAAAATTATAAATAGTAGAAAATGTGATAAAAAGACAATATACGCCAGGTAAAATTGTTTCATTTTTCTTCTAGTTTCTTATTTTCTGTTGCCTTTTTGTACTTTAAATTAATTTAGTACGCCCAGCGACACTTTTATAAGAACTAATCAACATTACCAAAGAAAGAATTGAAATACAAACATAAAAATTCTAGGTACGACTTCTTATAGTACACGCCATGCGTCGTTGGTAGTCATATCAGACCCACAGTCTTCTGTTTCATATACTATCAATAATGCCTTAAGCCAATGTTCTCCCGTGCCACAATGATAAGATATCCAACGTTTTCTCTGTTTTATCTTCACCTTTACCTCTTTTTCTATCCACTTGCCTGTTTTCGCTATGTGCTCTATTTTTCTTCTTCTCATTATGTCCTGCGAACTGTCTTCTTCGGATACGAATAATAAGATCTCTTTTTTATAAGAACTTTCTTCAAGATATCTGTATTAAGCTTTGTATCTGTCCATTTTATTCTCATCACTCTTCTATAAAACCAGATCCCTACTGTTTCTATATAATTAATCACTGATATGATGATTGTCCACGATTCACTTTCATAAAACACAATTGGTTCTATATAGCATCACTCTTTCTCATCTCAATTGATAAAGAGATAGTACGTCAGATATTCTTCATCTTGTAAAAGGTTACCTGGGAAATTCTCTATTTGACTTAGGAATCACATTCTTAATTTAAAAAATGTATAGACAGATAGTTACGGCGGGAGATACACAGGGAATATAGACAAATATCAATTTGTTAATTGAACGAATGTATTGGTATCACGTTATAGAGTATCCGTGTATGCACATTTTGCCTAAAAATCTTTGTCGTAGTATAAATAGTTTTTTGAGATATCAATTTTTAAAATAGGTAGGGGGTCAGAGATTTTTAGGGAATATAGCAAAAATGTTCAGTGTATTTGAGAAAAACAGTGAATAGTTCAGCACATCACAACTGATGCTAAGAGACTTAAAAACACAAAATAAGATTACCAAGGCAACCCTCTAGGGCAGAAGATCCAGGAGGAGTGTTGGCCTAGATGAAGCACAAGTTGAAGCTGAAGGGTATCCATACCTCGTATGGGGTTTTTAAGGTTAGGAATTTAATTTCTATCGATTAAATTTGTTCCTGTTAATTCGCAAAATGTTGATATAATTGTCACTTTTACACTCAAAACAATTTCCAATAATAACCGATATTGGTGAAATATGAAATGTTGCATGCATATTTCTTACATAGCTTCCTGTAACACATACTAAAGATATTTCTATCTATGAATATTTACTATTTTGTCAGCCGTTCAAATGTGGAAATTATTCACCGAAAAATGGGTGAACTTTGAACCCACTTGTGCGAAAAGTTTGAAAATGTATTTTAATATCTTTAGTATACACCATAGATATTTCATTTGCATGCATGCATTTTTAATTATAACTCATTTGTATTTAATATCTTTTCAACAATTTTACAAAACTGACCTTTCCATTTTGTACATGATAATTTTAACATTTTTTTCAAGATCAAATAATTTTTGTTTACTTTTATACTGAAAGAAATTTCTGACATTATAATTATAGTGTATTCATTCGTGTATCTACTGTGAAAGTTGCAGCCATGAACCTGCAACCGTTTTTTTTAATTTTAATGTGTGTAACCTACCGTCTCCTATGTGTACCCTTCCCCTACCCCTTTTTACTGCAGGATTAAGCCATTTATGGGGCGCAAAATGCAACCCACAGGTTAGCAGATAACTAAGGTCCTTAAAAAAAGCCTCATCTTGGTGCAACCTGCAAAAAGATCGTTTCGAAGTTCCAGCGAAATATCTGGTCAACGCTTGATAGATTGTGTCCGACCTGTGGCAGATCCAGATCTTAATGCATTTAGTCATTCAGTATCTCTAACTCGCTCATTGCTGTCCACACAGCATTAAAAACTGTCACACCACAGTTTAAAATTACAACTGACCTGAACAGTTGAGTGTCATAGCTCTGGGGATCAAGACTAGTTAGTAAGTAGGCAGCGACGATGATATTTCGTCTCAGAATTATCATGGACGTCTACAGTATAAGACTTATCTAATGGGAAATCCAGCCTTCTAAAAGGACATCCTGACTATTCTCTTAATTTGTATTGGCTATCACACAAAATATCATCATAGTGACCAATAGAAACACGAGAAGTCAAATAGTTCATTACGAAAGTTTGATTTTTCATTAACAAGTACATATTATTATTTACGTCTTGACAATGTAGATATATAGTTGTATATATTATGTTGGTGTAAATCAAGAGTGAGAAAATTCTGCACATGTTTTAGTCCGGTCAGTCAATCAATGTTTATTTTCACGTCAGACTAGTTTAAATTATTGATGGCGTGTCTTTTTTCGGTTATACAGTCGTTCTGACTCATCCGTATTCATCCTTCTAAAGTACAGCATTTGATTTTCCTGTAATTTGCATTGGTCAATTCGTATACACTTTGTACCGACAGCCAATGGAAGTCAACAGCCAAATGCGGTATAAATATTTAGTTCAAATTTTTCGTGTCTAGTTGTACTAGAGTCTTTGTCTATGTTAAGGGTCATTAAGCGGACCACCAACCATAGTATCACAAGAAACACAATAAATCATGCGCAGTGGACACTGACCTCCAAAACCACTGATTGGAACTCCACAGAAAAACCTCATCAAACGTTAGAAAAGCTCAATCTGTCCCGCTGACCTGTTGAGGTTGCTCGCCTGTAGCTTAAACATATTAAATATACATTCAATATTTTAAATTAAAACAGTGAATCTGAGCATATTGTCCGTGGAGTTCTATGTGATATTGATGACCTCTCAACTGACTAGTTCGTTTTTAAACCAAAAGATATATGTATAAATATGAAAATATACGGTAGAAGCGAAGGAGAATTATACACGTGCACCGAAACACAAGCTCCATTATTTTTATTGTAAAAAAACTTTGATATAATGAAATTTAACTAATGTCTGTATGTGTTTGAAAGAAGCGTACCTCAGCATATAAAATACGTTTCTCATTGCAGCAGTACAAATTCTGCACATTGTCATTTCATATAGACCATTTATGTTATCTATAATATCTAGGGGCAAAAATATAATTATATATATATATATATATATATATATATATATATATATATATATATATATATATAGTATATAGTATATATATATATATATATATATATATATATATATGTATGTATGTATGTATGTATATATATATATATATATATATATGTATGTATGTATGTATATATATATATATATATATATATATATGTATGTATGTATGTATATTATATATATATATATATATATATATATATATATATATATATATATATATATATATATATATATATATATATATATATATATAGTATGTGTTATATTTCATAATTAAAAAGATATATTATTTAAACTTTAAAGTATTGATTGAAAATTATTTATTTTGCCTGTTCATTTTCAAACTCTTACTAAATATCTCTTGTATCATGACAGACTGGCCCTACACAATTAGTAGTCTAGAAAAAGAAATGTGTTTAATCGTTATACTTTTTTGCGTATTGGCCAGACATATCTGACTTCATCTATGGTAATGAATGCGTTCAGTGTCTTTACCACCTCCACGTTTTTAACATTATCGTTAGTATGTTTGTCGTACCAGAGAACTTGGCTCCATAGTAAAGGCTTCTAACCAAACTCAGCTAAGATCAAATTTGCTTGCCGTTTTTTACAGCTGTCTACGTCACTATCATCAGCCACAAACGCCCACAAAATTGTTGTTTCAGCCGGTGACCTCATACAAAAACACATTTTGTGTCTTGACTCCAGAGTTTTAAACCTGTCTTACACTTTATATATTTTCTAGCTATACAAGTGAAGATGCTCTCAAACTCTATAATCGTTAGTGACAAGTTTCCGCAAGCAAAACTCAAAACCTTATAGAAAACTCACTGTACTATAATAAAAGAACTCCCGGCAACTGTTACCATGACGTACCACATCCCGTAACATATTCGTATATACAGAGATCCGTGGTGTAAATTAGATAATATTAATTCGTATGACATAATCAGGAAATATCACGCAGTATTTCCTCTGTTTTATCAGTTCTTTGGCTGGTGTTAGTATTTTTAATTACTTGTACCGTTGATATAGCATCGATAAGCCCCCTTGACTCCGAGAATGTGTTTTATCAGCAATTATATTAAAAGCTTTTATATTGCTACTATCTGTACAGAAAAAGACGTGTTTGTTTTGTGGGTTTTTTTTCATTCTTTTATTGTATAGATTTTTTACGATTTGTTTTCATTCTGCAATAACATGACCTCCTGACCTAGACTCTACTACTCTTTTTTCAATTATCTCTTTATTTCATTGAGTTGTGTACGTAGCATTCTGATTAAGTGTGTGCCTTTTGGCTGATTGCCTTCGTCTTCAGAATCCTGCTTACTTGAACAGTACTGTGATCCTTCTCGAGTGGTATTGCTCGATCAGTCCTAGTTTCCAGCCCCTGATGGCTAAACTAAACCCCATCACCACTTCAAGGGCTTCGATGGCCTCAATGAAATCAACACCCATAGCGAAGATGCAGAAAATGCAAACACTTGGCGACGCAGAGACACAACGGCAATAATACAAGTAGAAAAGTGTCAGTGTATGCCAAGTCATCCAATGAAGAAAAGATTCCACTATTTAGCAATGGGACGACTGACAATAAGCAGCTTTATCCACAAAGCTAAACGACATCATAGACAACTTACAGAACTACCTGAAGTTGACAGCACCTTAAGGTGTGTACCAGAACAAACCCCTTTGATTGAAAGGTATAGAATACCAATATAGATTCAGACCAACGTGAAAGGAATTATAAGCGAGGACGACAATAACAGTGCGCAGCTAAGGATAGTCACCCCCGGTTTCCTTGACGAGGAATATCCGCAAGACATATGGGCCAGTGTATACACAGATGGATCAGCACAGATTGCAGTGAGAAATGGTGTGCATATGTATACATAGAATATCAACACAAGCCTTGAGATACGTTCAGAACAGCAACAGGGAAATTCTTCAATAATTATGATGCAGAAATCCAGGCAATTAGGGTGGCAACTGAAATACTGCTGAACTCCAATTCTGTCCCAGAGCCTGTGGTATTCCTGACAGAGCAAGGCCAATGCTTCGAGCTCGCCAGTCTGGATAACTAACAAACTTACAAAAACTACTTAATGAACTGTCTTACCAAGATAGAGTAACTATGCATTGGATACCGTATCACTGTGGAATATCAGGAAATGAAAAAGCAGACCAACTGGCTAAGGAAGGTGCTGCAGAAGACCAACAAGATGTACCAATCACCTACCATAAAAAAAAAACAGATGATCAAGTCAATAAGAAAGCCACAAAAACCAACACAAGATAATTATCAAATTATAAACAGATCATAGAAAGGTGTAATTCTACGCTTCAGAACTGAACACAACCGACTCCGTGGTCACATGTACACAACATTCATTATTGGCAACACGGCTATGTGGACAGGCAGCACAGAGTGATAAACATATACTTCAAGAGCGTTCTGAGTATGAAACGCTAAGGCAGACATATTGACCAAAGGAAAAAACACTGGAATCATAGCTCTATGGGACACTGTATGAACTGCAAAAGATATTTTTATTCCAGAGACAGAATTACAGATATAGACATGTTTCAAGTGAACGAAAGAAGAAGAAGAATCTCTTTACCATCTGGTGATAAATAGTAAACATTGTAACGAGTGTGTGTGTGTGTGGTTTTTTTCCCCCTTTATTATCTGATGATAAATTAGTATATATTCTAACGCATGTGTGTACGTGTTTCCTTCTTCTTCTGGTGGTATATCAGTATACATTCTAACCCGTGTCTGTTTGTGATAATCAGTGTGCATTCTAACAAATGTATTTGTTATCGGATACTGAAGGGAAGAACACAAAATATAAACTACCGGTATGTTACTCTACACACATGTCGTCAGAATCAACTAAGGATGTTTGTGAGCGATTTTGGTTGTATCATCCCTTGTCAAGTAACCCAAAAGCCATGAAGTCAGATGTGTGAGATCAAGGAACATAATACTAGTCATGATACCGACACAACGTATTGCATTGCTCTCTACGGATTACATACAACTAGCCAAGAGAAGTTCAGAATAAACATAATAAAGGTAAAACAACAAACACTGTTAACTTGTACGTATTAATGTTTTTAAATTGTTGATGGCGGGCTTTTGTAAAGTCGGTCGCAGGATAAATAGGAAGTTCGGACGTGGGAGGTTACAAACCACAGGTCTGTCAGACAAAATTTCTTGGCAATTTGCAAAATGTAATCGATATTGATCGAACTTGTCCTACCTTATTGTTTGTAACTATGAAACCAGTCACGGATAATAAAAACAACTGACAAACTATGGATACGTTTAGAAAGTAAATCAAAAATTAGTAATAAATCAACCAACATCTGCTACGGTAGACATGTATCAGATAATAGAAAACTATAATTGCGTCTAATCATTACACAGATAAGTGTTTCTGAAGATTATTTGTGGAGAAGTTAGTTTTACGATCTGTTTTTCGTATGACCTACTCAGAACACAGCGTGTATTTGTAGCATATCCCACACATAGCCCACAGTGTATTTGCATCATTGCCTACACATAACACAGCGTGTATTTGTATCATTGCCTACACATAACACACCGTGTATTTGTTTCATTGCCTACACATAACACATCGTGTATTTGTATCATTGCCTACACATAACACAGCGGGTGTTTGTATCATTGCCTACACACAACACATCGTGTATCTGTATCATTGCCTACACATAACACAGCGTATATTTGTATCATTGCCTACACATAACACAGCGTGTATTTGTATAATTACCTACACATAACACAGCGTGTATTTGTATCATTGCCTACACACAAGACAGCGTGTATTCGTATCATTGCCTACACATAACACAGCGTGTATTCGTATCATTGCCTACACACAATACATCATGTATTTCTATCATTGCCTACACATAACCCAGCGTGTATTTGTATTATTGCCTACACATAACCCAGCGTGTATTTGTATCATTGCCTACACACAGCACAGCGTGTATTTGTATCATTGCCTACACACAACACAGCGTGTATTTGTATAATTGCCTACACATAACACAGCGTGTATTTGTATCATTGCCTACACACAACACAGCGTGTATTCGTATCATTGCCTACACATAACACAGCGTGTATTCGTATCATTGCCTACACACAATACAGCATGTATTTCTATCATTGCCTACACATAACCCAGCGTGTATTTGTATTATTGCCTACACATAACCCAGCGTGTATTTGTATCATTGCCTACACACAGCACAGCGTGTATTTGTATCATTGCCTACACACAACACAGCGTGTATTTGTATCTTTGCCTACACATAACACAGCGTGTATTTGTATCATTGCCTACACACAAGACAGTGTGTATTTGTATCATTGCCTACACATAACCCAGCGTGTATTTGTATCATTGCCTACACATATCACAGCGTATATTTGTATCATTGCCCACACATAATACAGCGTATATTTGTATCATTGCCCACACATAATACAGCGTATATTTGTATCATTGCCCACACATAATACAGCGTGTGTTTGTATCATAGTCTACTCCGGACACAGTGAACAGCCTACCATTAACAGGGGGGGGGGGCGGCAAAAATATAACAAAATTAAAAAACAAAATATGTAAAACATGTAAAACTTATGTAAAACATGTAAAACTTATGTAAAACATGTAAAACTTCTATACAACGTATTTTCTTCTTCTTCCTTGTTGTCCTGCAGGAAGTATTTCGTCAATGAAATGCAAAATGGTCACCAGGCACGATCGTAGAGTATGTCCAAACAATTAATAAAAATGAATAGTTATCTTTTGGTGTAATGTAGTAGACACATCCGACTTGGATGTCTTATCTTGTTGATAATTCTTTCATGTATTATCATCAGTAGTTGTCGGTGATACTGGCCCAATAAGCACACCCTCAACTAGAGTATCAGGCGAAAAGCTGTAATATGTATACAATGTAAAGAGCTACAGACAACGGCGAAGTTCATGCATACAACTTTTCTGACAGTCTGGACATCAAGTAGCAAACATAAGACTTTTCTGACAGTCTGAACATCAAGTAGCAAACATAAGACTTTTATGACAGTCTGGACATCAAGTAGCAAACATAAGAATTTTCTGACAGTCTGGGCATCAAGTAGCAAACATAAGACTTTTCTGACAGTCTGGACATCAAGTAGCAAACATAAGACTTTTCTGAGTGTTTACATCAAGTAGCGAGCAAACGAAATAAAGAAATCTTCAGTAGTATTTTTATATGGCTTATTAACCTGTGATAGTTTCCTCACTAAATTCATTTAGAATTTCTATTATTTCTGTTGTTATGTTGTCGCTGGTACGTCATTATTTTATATTGCTGGTATGTATTTTATTGGTCAGAAAACAAGTATGTCACATATTCTGCCCATCTTTTCAGTACTTCAGGCTCATCAAATATAATTTCTCCACCCACTCTAATTTTTAATGAAGGCACCCAAATTTACTGGACTTATTTGTGATCTGTGTTACTTCCTTCTTCATTTCTATAGTCCTTTTTGGGGGGAACATCTCTATGTCTCTGCACCGCGTTTCTAACCATTGTTTTTGTGTTGTTCTGCACATGTCACGTAATCTTTTGTTTCTATCAGTGAAAATGTTGGAGTATTTTTTGACTTCCTTACTGACAGTTTACCTAGTTTTAAATTAGTCATTCACGTCTGTCATTCAATTTTCATCCATGTCTATAAATATTATTAAAGCTACGCGATAGAGATACAATAACAGGTAGAACATCAGAAAAACTATTATCCATTAGAGGACACAACTGAATACACAGGGTAATGAAGGTTCGTTAATCACTGGAGCACACAGGAAATTGCAGACAATCGACGTTTCGATTAAAATGCCTTTATAAATAACACACATTTATACACGACAGTCAACGTTCTATACTATCAAGTATACTGTTGCCTGTGTCATTAGATGTTGTACTATAATGGCGATAAAATCTAGCAATAATCTCATAGCGATATTTTTAGTACATTATATTACTTACTGTTTTCATAGCCTCGATTTGTATTCTTTCATATCATTCCACTTGCGTCTGTGACAGTGCGATCAGAACGAGTTGATAATCTATCATAAATAATACTTGTTTGCAGCAGCACCAAACACACATTTTTGATATTAGAATCTATAGTCCATAAATTTAAGTTGTTTTTATATCTAAAAATATCTATAGTAAATAAACAACACAGTGATAGAGGCAATAAATTTAAATATTGAGGCATTTATTCTGATAATGGGTATCTAGACAGATAAATAGAAACAATATGTCAAAAAACAAATACAGTGACTTACCAACAACAACTTCTTCTTCCAAATTTAAAAAAAAATTAAAAACAGAAATTAATGGAATTGATAGACATTTTTTTTAAAACAGATAATATCTACATTTGTTTATATCAACACTCTGCTACCAATGTCAAACATGATCTTTATAAGTCTCGCTGCAGAGTAAAATTGTGAAATAGAGTGTCTGAGAAACGTTGTAATGGTTACTAAACTAGATAAAATAAGAAATGAAGAAATTGAGAATAGAGTATGTATAATAATAACGTATTGAGTATATCCAAAAAAAGCAGCAAGTACAATGGTTTGGTCACTTTATGAGAATGAACCCAAAACAAATATCAATAAGAGCATATAACACAAGAATATCAGGATATAAACCCTAGGTTAGACCAAGAAAACGATGGATCGAAAACATCAAGATAAACGTGAACAAACATGCACTCAATGCAACCACGGCGATACATCTGGCATTGGAACGACAACTGAGGCAACCATTCCTAGGATTAATGGCAAGTGTGGATAGGCCCATCCATCCTTCACCTGGAAAAAAAAGACAACAGACAATAAGAATTACTTAATCTAGTGTTCGTTTCGAGAAAATTATTTTCAGAAAATAATTTCAAATACAAAATTGCATATTAAATTTTCACTCTCCATTTTATTTATTAACTTGTATTGGTTCAAAAGCAGCATTCCATAAGATGAGAAATATCTTGTGTAATAATTCATTATCAATAGAACTAAGAAAGAACATACTAAAATGTTACATAGAGCCCATACTGTTTATATGGTAGTGAAGCATAGACAATTGACAGTATTGCAAGAAAACATCTGGAGGCCACAGAGATGTGGTTTTATAGAAGAATGTTGAAAATATTATGGATAGCTAAAAATATTAATGCTATAATTCTACAACTGGTCAATTCAAATCATCATCATCATCAGGTGCCATGCCGGGTGGCGTAGGCGGTCATGGCTCTCCACAGCTCTCTGTCTACAGTATTATGTATCAAAGTCATTGTTGTTTCTTTGCCATGCCAGGTTGTCAAACTGTCTAATATTTTCTCACGTTGTCGCCCTCTGTCTCTGGTGCCTTCAATCTTGCCTGTTGTGATTATATTCTCTAAATCTGCCTGTCTCATGAAGTGGCAAAAAAAAGATGATTGCCTTTTTCTTATATTGTTGATTAAGGTCCGTTTCGCATTTAACTCTTTTAACACCTATACATTCGTTTTTCTGGCAGTCCATGGTATTCTCAGCATTCTTCTGTAGAACCACTTCTCTGTTGCCTCCAATCTCCCACTTTCCAGTTTGTTTATTGTCCAAGACTCGCACCCATATGTTAGTATAGGGGTTATATAGCACTGCAGAACTCTCTTTCTCACCTCTAATGACAAGGTCATATTACACAGTATATGTTTCATTTTTCTGAATGTTGTTTTTGCCTGTCCTATCCTGCATCTTATTTCTGTTGAACTTCTTCCATCTGCTGTAATAATTGTACCTAGATATTTGAATTGGTGGACCTGTTTTAATGCTATATCATTCACTATATTCTTGCAAGGTGTGTTATTTTCTTTCTTTGAAATAACCATTACTTCTGTTTTCTTGATATTTAGGAAGAGGCCTTTCTCTTTGCTTTCTGTGACTACTACTTTAATTAAGTTTTGAAGGTCTTCCTCACTTTTTGCAATCAGAACAGTGCCATCCGCATATCTCAAATTATTTATGTTATGTCCTCCCACTGATTTTCCTGGGCTATCTACTATTGCACGCAATATGTTTTCACACAATTCAAATAGAGAACTTATTAACTGTATTAGAAGACGACAATCACAGTTTCTGTGTCATGTCTTAGAAGAAGTGGGCTGGAGAACATAGTAGCAACTAGAAAGATCGAGGGTAAGAGAGACAGAAGACGACAACGTGAGAAAATTGTGGATGACTTGAAAGCCTAGCATGATGCAGAATCATCAGAAACTATATTTAAATTTATAACAAACAGAGGACTGTGGAGAAACATGATCGCCTACGCCAGAAGAACGGTACCAATGAATGAATGAATGAATGAATGAATGAATGAATAAATGAATGAATGCATGAATGAATGAATCAATTGGTTCAAAAAATGTCGAAAAATTAGTACCACTCCCGATTATTCGCACTGACAACAATTGTTGGAAATGTAGCGATAAATGAATTATTACATGATTTGAACAAGTAATAGAAAACTAAATCGTAGGAGTGTGTGCGCGCGCGGGTGCGTATTTCTGTGTATGCGAAGTCAGTCGTCGTCGCTAATGTATTAACTTAATAGAAATAAAATGTTTCTAATCACCGACCATTTCTGGATCGATTGAGAAAATTGGGGCCAGAACAAATATTTGAAAATATAGAAAATTGTTGCGATTTCGACCAAACTAACCTTTAACTAGTATTTCACAACTACGAAAATACCGGTTAAACAAGATATTCTCCAAATATATGTAGGGTGGTGTGGGAAAGAGACCGTGACATCTTTCTATATCGTAGACAACGGGAATTTATGTTTGATTAGTTGAAGGCCAATTTTCTTTCTCGGAGGTTGCTAGTTACCTATCCACAGTAATAGACCCTCAGACTATCATATTTCGCGTCACTGTCTGAGGCTACTCACGAGTAGTCATTCAATGAAAAGAATCGAATAGCCTCTCGTAATGATGCAGTTTAAGGTAATGCGAGGGTCAGTTACTGTCAATATGCAACGTGCCTTTCCAAATATGGGACTTTCCATTAAGCTGTCATGAGTTAAGTCTTTTTGCTATGGTATATATGTATAAATGCACAGATGCTGGCGTCTGTATTTGTGTGATGGTTAAATATTGTCTTGAAAGAATTTGCTAATGTATAGTCATGATTGGTTAGTGAGTGTAGACGATCAAACAAATTGTTGTGTCGAATTACTCCTATTTCAGCCAGAAACGTGAGTACATCTTGCCTATGTCATAACATGTGACCATTAAAGTATATGGCAGGGCAGGGTTCAGCTTGTCATGACACAAAACATTTCGTAGTAAATAAACCAAATCAAGTTAGAGAACTAATTAAAGTAAAGAGCTCCTGCTAAGTTCAGAAACGTTACACTTGAAACATTAATAATTAAAACGTTTTCTAGTGCGAAATAATTTAATGAGAAGCACTGACGTGCTCTCAAGAACTCGGCACTGATGTACTCTCAAGAACTCGGCACTGATGTACACAATATATCAGTAAGGCAATACTAACAAGCTATTGCATCGTTAAATCTGCATGTTTACTATAATGTTGAAACTGCTGTTATCATCTGTTTGCCTCAATCCGACGGAGTCCTGTGAGACTGTTAAAGAGCGATCGAAATTATCTAAGCAAGCGAGTTAGCAGATATGTCGACCCACAAATCCAATATGACCCGTGGCCTCATAATAGAGATATCGTTCTGGAAGAAAATAAGATGAAATTATTTGGGATTGTTGAGAGAAGATCAAAAAATAAGAAGAGGATACAAAAAATTAACGGAAACAGATGGAGTTTTCACAACAATAAGCGAGGTGCTGACGAAGGGGATGGGTAAATAAATCCAGACTGAACCTTCTAGCAGTCGAAAAATGTGACAAGGATGAACTTTCAGGAAATTGGAATCTTTTTTTTCTCCAGAAATAGAAGAGTCAAAAATAGAAGAGAAATAGATAGCAGCTACCCATTTCTGAATTTTGAAGGACACTTTCTTGAAGGACAAATATATATGTATAACAAATATGATTGTTAAAAAGCAGGTAGCTTCACTCTGCAAAAATAAAAGAATCCACAGAAGACTCCTGTTTCTGGATTGCACAACACCTGCCTCATAAAAACATTGCCACTTTTCAGTTAGATATACATTTCTGGTTATCTATTTTGCTGTTCCAAAATGTCTGCTAGGTTAGTACCTCTTGTGAACCGATCTTCAACATTAAGATAGGCCGCGGGATCATGTACCTTCTGAACTTTGAATAACTTATTTACATCTTAACAATTTGAAAATCGCCCGTGTGTTGCCGGGCCCGAAAGGGGAGCAAAGAATAGCAACACTGTTTACCTTCCACGCATGTCGTAAAAGGCGACTAAGGAGGTTATGGGATGGAGTTGGCTGTCCCATCCCATATAAGGGTAGTGACCCAAAGCCATGCTGAAGTCGGATGTGTCAGGCCGAAAGACGCAGATATCGCAGCAATGCTGTAAACCATGACACAACGCATTCCGTTCTCTTGATTACATCCTGATAATCTGCAGGAGTTTCAGAACGAACGCAGAAGAAGAAGAAGAACAATTCAAAGATACGATTGACCAGCGTCGAAATGAGAAATAATGTTGTAGTTCGAGGAAATTTCCACCCCCATCCCACCCCTCTATTTTTTTAAAGATGATGATGAAATTATCTCTTTAGCTGTGAACATGTAGCTCTTCATAGCTCGTAGCTTTTTTAAAACAAAAGTACAGAGTTTTAGTTGTGTGAGTCGACACCCAGACTCATAAGGTTGTCTCAAAGCCATGGATGATTGGTGTTTGCTGATCCAACTGTCCTACCGGTTCGTGCCTTTTGACCCAAAAGCTATGGATGTGTTAAGAGGGTTTATGGATGCAAGTTTAACAACCGAAGTGCGGCAGTGCAGTGGATTCCAGAAGCACAGCATACACATGTGTGCCAACTATCTCATCATTCTTCTGTCAGATTTGTCGACCCGCTAGCAATGATGCCTCATCTAGCATTTCCAGTCACCTAACAGAATAAAAGTTCAAAATGATGATAGAAGACAAAGTGATGACTTGATAGAAGACAAAGTGATGACTTGATACAAGACAACATGATGACTTGATACAAGACAAAATGATGACGTGATAGAAGACAAAGTGATGACGATAGAAAACAAAATGATGACGTGATAGAAGACAAAATGATGACTTGATAGAAGACAAAATGATGACTTTATAGAAGACAAAATGATGACTTGATAGAAGACAAAATGATGACTTTATAGGACAACATGATGACTTTATAGAAGACAACATGATGACGTGATAGAAGGCAAAATGATGACGATAGACGATTATTCTTTCTTAACCAACTTTTCAATTTCCTTAAAGTCACTGTGTCTTTATTGTGAAACATATTGCAAATTTCTGTTCCCACCAATTATCTGTCAAAATTTATCCACATCTCTTGGTTTTATTTTTGTGCAGAAACGAATTAAATTAGAAATTTCAAATTTCGCTATCCAACAGTGCAGTGATCGTTTACTTATCCAAAAAGCATGCATAGTCTTCTGTTCGGGGTTTGAAATAGAATTATATAGCTTTCCTCATCATTGCAGAAATCCTTAACATCTTGTTTGGTATATGCTCTAATACCCTAAACTTTACTTGCAAACTCATTTCTCCTACTAAACTACACAATACTTGTATAAATACTGCTGACAAACAGTGTGATAGTTACACGCGATACAACCTTAAACAACGTAGGTACTTTGTCGCGTGTGTACAAAATAATGCACTTTCACGCATCATGCCAATTGTATGATAAATCAATCATGTATAAATGAGCTCTTATAATCAACTGCAAACATCTTTAATCATGTGTGTATGATGTGTGTTAACAAGTAGACTTTTGATACATATCGCAAATAACAGAAAATTTTAACCGAATACTACATTTTAATTGAAAAAATTACATTTAGGCCTATATGACCATACTATTTCAAATTCACACACATAATTTTAATTATATACGATATATTTTCTGAGATGCGCTATTTTTAAGTTGTGTACAGCTAGTGAAAAGTTCTATAGCAATAATATGTTAAGCGACAGTATGATAACTACATAACATTAGAATGTCGCTACATAACATTAGAATGTCATTAGAATGTCATAACATTAGAATGACGCTACATAACATTATAATGACGCTATGAAACAGTATATTGCCTGAAGTATCTAAACTAAGATCTAACAAATGTATCATTGAAGAAAAGTAGTCGAATTTTACTGTTATAAAAGGACCTTCTTTAATACTTTAACATTTCGTCATGTGTTATTTAGTTACTACTCAAGTCTTCACAGATTACCTATTAATGCTAAAGTGTCTTTAGAACTTTCGACTCACATAATGATGTCTCCAGCTTCCCAGTCACGCACCAAGTCGAGCTTCGATCTCAAATACTTCAGTTAGTATTCAGTACACTTCGAAGCTCTACATAAATTATGTCTAGATTCTGAGATGAAGGTGACCATACAATATTACATGTTGCTATGTTGAGCGGTTCAAGTTTTTTTGTTTTTTTTTTGTGGGGGGGGGGGGGGGTTACTTTGCATTATTCATTTGAGTGAGACAGATACCTTATTAGAATCTAGTCGACTGAGAGAATGAGTGGTTGTAACTAGAAGTGACCCGATCTATTTCGGAGGTGAACCTAGTTGGGGTTTTTTTCCAATTTTCGCCACGTGTGCACATTTTAAATCGCATGACTACAATTTTATTATCTGGACCAGTGGTTCGTAAACGATTTTATGCCACGGACACACACGATGTCTTCATATTATAAATGTATATGCTCATATTTCTTCAAGTCTTTGCGCATCCTTTAAGAGGAGCCCACATTACCCCAGTTTAAGTTGTGCTTATCTTGACTTTACACTGACCCTTGACAGGGCCCCACATGCCCCAGTTTAAGATGTTCTTATCTTCACTTCTTAAGTTGAGTAACAATTAGCATTTATACACCTGGGATACAGTCTTTGTGCTTTGTCGCATGTACATATTTCTTCTCCTTCAGCGTTCATACTGAAACTCACGTTCGACTTCTCTCGTAAAAGGACAATGGTCATCCTTGATATTCAGCTGAATGTAGTCCAGAAAATGGAAATGCGTTGTGGCGCTGTTTTATTTGCTGAAATAACGCAACATATCTGGCTTACTGATCTAGAGCAGCGGTATTCCGGTGATAGTTTCCAAATCATACATTATGTGCATTTAATTTCATATATAATTATCTATCCATCCGTAATCCTTCAGGGTCGTAGGGATATCATATTGGATACTTCACCACACAGTTCTCCTATGATTTATATCTTCAACACACATTCCTCCTATGATTTATATCTTCAACACACAGTCCTCCTATGATTTATATCTTCAACACACATTCCTCCTATGATTTATATCTTCAACACACACTCCTATGATTTATATTTTCAACGAGGCTAATGAGTGATAAAAAAATATTGTCCTGTACATTCACGGATGTTATCTGCCCATGTCTCTATTATCCCACCTCTGCTTCTCCCTCCTTCGACGGTTCCCTGCAGTATTATATTTGACAAGGAATCTTTTCTGCATACACGTCCAAAATATGCTAGTTTTTGTCGCTTCACTATTGAAAGCAATGTTTCTTGTATACATACATACATCTCTATTTTCTTTCTTATGTACGCATTTGTCTTATGCTCTCTTTAGGAAATTTGTAGAAATCGTCTGTAACGTTTGTAATCGAATTCCTGTAATCTTCTCTCCATGTCCGCAGTGAACGTCCAACTCTCACCAAAAACAAACAGCACAACAGAAAACACTAGTGAGTTGTACAGTTTGACTTTCACTCTAACACTAATGCTGCTTTTCCAAATCACAGTTAGCCTTGACATAGACGCTAAAGCCATCTCCATCCTTATTTTTAATTCTGCTTTGCATTTTCCATCGCTGCATGTGCTAGATCCGAGGTATTTGAAAGTATTTACCACCGCACGCTTATATCCATTCATCATGATGTTGGTCTGTTCCGTGTCTCTACTGCTAACCAAGATCGTGTTCTTGTCTGTGTTGATTTCCATTCCATACTTGCTAGTATTGTAATCATGTAATGTCTCTTGTATGATGTGCTCTAAGTAAATGTTGAAAAGTACTGGGGACATTATGCATCCCTGTCGATCTCCCACATTTGCTTTTCACTGTATCGATTGTTTCATTGAGTATCTTTCCGTGTTTGTCTTGTATTGTAGATATCTTTGGTCTTTTTGGCTGTGTTATCTTTCTTAGAGTGTCGTATGCTACCTTACTGTTTCCGCGTTTAACACATTCATTGATGGTTTCATATTGTTCCTCTAGCAACACTTCTTGTGCTTGTTTCATTTTCCTTCTGATGTTTTTGTTTATTTTGCTATATTATCCTGACATTTCAGGGGCCTCTTTCTTAATCTTTTTCATTTCCCTCCTTTCGTCGCACAATTAAAGGCAGTAAACACAATACGCAAATCTAGCTTACATTCCTGTCCTAGACCAGTACTGGCAAAACACAGCCCGTGTGTTAGTGTGGCCCGTCAAGCCATTTCTGGAACCATCAAGATGATCTAAAAGAACTGTTTCAGCTGTTCCCATAGCTCAGAAAAAGCTACGTGCTGCATATGACTATCTATCTATTGTTTTTTTTTCTCTACTTTTTCTGATAAGCGTTGCATGATTTGTTTTCGGGATATAGCACGTTTGGTTACTTGACATGCAGTAATATTGTGACGTCTCAGAATGTTGGTAACTCCTTCAATCCATTTTTTTTCTAGGTTTTCCTCTGTATTTATTGTTTAAATTTTCAGGTCGTATGCTCTTGCCGCTGACCAATAACGGTTAATTATCACAAAGTGGCAGAATCAATTCAGTCTCTGTTTTTTCAATATATTTGACCACAGATGTTGTTCCAGCAGTTCTTGCAATCTCTTCATTCATCACATGATTGTTCTTCTTGTTCTATTTGCTGCTTTTCTTAGACATCTCTTTTCACATGCAGTAAGCCTTTTCTCTTATTATTTTGTTAGTGTCCATCTCTAAAATTGACACCACAATATTAGTATGTATGAAGATTGAATTTATTATTTTGGTTTTGGTTTGTTTCATTGGGATATATTTTTCCCATGACTAATGGAGAAAGCATAATGTTTTTGTCCCCATACTACAGGAGAAAGCTCAACCCGAGCCGCCGACGAAAACAAGGTTACCCACTTCTGTCATATACTGTTTACCTCTCTCTGAAACAAAAATAAATGCAGCCACGGTCCGTTTGTCCACCTGGATCTTCTCCTTGCTGGACGATTCGTACATCTTTATGTAGAGACCTCATTAAGTATTTATACTATTCCCTTGTGAAAATCAGACGTGCCAAAAGTTTTCAGAATTGATGAAGCTGATCGATTTCTGTGTAGAGCCGGGGCTAGAACTGGTTAGGATTCATCAGAGGGATCAGGAGAAAGGAGAGATAATCATTAGGGATTTATTTTTGGCAGAGTTGTAGGACGTGAATTTGGGGTATGGTTTGGTGCTACGTTTTGATTTGGTTTCTACGCTGATGTTTCTTCAATAAGTCTCTTGGTAGAATAGTGCACGAAGCTTACATGATGTACGTTATCTGAAGTGTTTCTATTAGCACGCTCTTGGATAGCTGTGTCAATGTTCACTTTGACACGGTCTTGGATAGCCGTGTCAATTTTCACTTTGATACGGTCTTTGATAGCTGTGTCAATGTTCACTTTGACACGGTCTTGGATAACCGTGTCAATTTTCACTTTGATACGGTCTTTGATAGCTGTGTCAATGTTCACTTTGACACGGTCTTGGATAGCCGTGTCAATTTTCACTTTGATACGGTCTTGGATAGTTGTGTCAACGTTCACTTTGACACGGTCTTGGATAGCTGTGTCAATGTTCACTTTGACTGTCAGGTTAATACTGACTAATTTAGGAAGCAATACAGAGAAGATTGCAGTTATTGAATTACCAGAACCGCGTTCTCCACTACTTTTGCTGACTAAACGCTCTGATATAACAAAATTGAACTAAAGTTTGAAGATGAAATAAGCATATCTCACCATATGTGGTAATTTTTGTTTAGAAAGAAATCTAATAAAATCTCGTTGATGCGACTTACTTTGACATTTTACTAAGCTTTTGCAGGTTTGTGATTTTTTTTTTATGTAAACCCGTAACGGAGGTTGGAGGGTTTTGCCATTTGTTCTTGTTTCTATGTTAACATTTTTGTTCTCCCTGTTTTTATGTTTCCATTTTTTTCTCCTTGTTTTCATGTTACCATTTATTTTCCTTGTTTGTTTTATGTTACAAGTTTTTCCCTTGGTTTTGTTTTTATGTAATCAATTTTTTTGTCCTTGTTTTTATGTTGCAATAAATACGAGAATAATACGAGAAATACAATAACACCACGGCGGCACTATGTCAGCGGCATCACAGTTAGCTAAAGAAAGAAAGTCTTCTGCTCTCCATGACGCCTAGCGGCACACATGGATAGAAGAAGATAGACAAATTTTAAACGTCTTCTCTTGTGTTCGAGAATACAGAATCTGTACAGAAGTACAGTAATAATAACTGTCAAAACAAACAGAACCAAAAATAACAAGCACAAGAAAAACACATAGCACCAAGGACAACCAGACACAGAAATTGGAAGAAGCAAACGTGCGAGAAAAATATATCCAGGAAATTAACAAAGAATTCACAAAGCTACCACAAAGCAACCAGCACATAGAAGAAGAATGGAAACAGTTTTACAAAATGTCATCATACAAACAGCAGGAAAAATATGCGAATATAAAAACCATAAAGGCACGAAACCAAAAATAACAGCTTAGTGGACAGAAGAAGTACAGAATGCAGAGGAAAACAAAAATATAAGAAATGGGCAACAAGAAAAACGCATGTAGACTACTTAACATACAAGAAAGCAAAGAGTAACACCAAAAAAATCATCAAATATGTATAAAATGAAGGTGTTGCAAGAATATGGATAAATGCTTAACAAGGATAAACAAAACACACTGAAGATGATCTACAAGAACATACAAAACATGAGAAGTAACAAAGGGCATGTATGAACCAACAGAAATAATCAACGATGAAAACGGCAGCATAGTAAATAGACCCTAAGAAATAATGGAAAGATGGAAAAACTATTTCAATCAATTATTAAACCTAAAGGAAGGAGAAGTGATTACAACAATAAAAGCAATAAAAGAAGACCTAGAACCATACATCCTGAAATCCGAAATTGAAGACGCAATTAAACATGCACCAAATAACAAAGCATCAGAAATAGACGGAATATATATATATATATAGAACTAACAAAAATGATAACATTGACAGGCATGAAGTTGTTATACAGACTGTTCAATGTGATATATAAGACACAAAAGACACCACAGGACTGGAATACAGCGGTGATTGTATCCATCTCGAAGAAAACAGACAGTAAGAAGGACTGCACTAAGTATAGAGGCATATCACTCTTTATCCAAATAGGAGAAATCTTTAACAAAATACTAGAAAAAAGGGTGCGCTCATATATATATAACCACAGCTCAACAAAACACAATTGAGCTTTCGGAAAAATAAAAGCTGCTCAGATTCAATCTTCACCCTCAAACAAATTTGAGAAAGAGCGACAGAACATAACCAAGACTTATATTTGGCTTTCATGAACCAAGAAAAAGCTTTTTACAGAGTGGATAGAGCATAGCTATGGATAACACTACAGACATATGGAGTTCCTCAGACTCTGATAAACCTTTGTCAGAGCATATACGTTGATAGTCAGTACGCAGTAAGAACGTGCGCAGATAACATCAGATATTTTCCAAATTCGCTCGGGGTGAGAAAGAGATGTGTACTATTTTATTAGATATGAAGACGACAAGGTGCTATTAACAACAAATGAACTCTACCTACTGAACGTCAACTGAAAAGTTCTGCGAACAGAAAAACTTGTTCTTAAATATGAAAAAATACAAAATAATAGCTACTGACAGAACTAAATCAAAACCCAAAATTAATATTGAGAACTGTAATTTAGAAGGTCACACATTTTGATTATTTAGGAACTAATATAAACAATGCGGGTGACTACTCAGTTGAGATTAAGAGAAGAACAGCAATGGCGCTGGCAAAATTAAAACAGCTAAAGGATACTATGGCAGGGTACTAACATAAGAACCAAATTGTGTTTACTACGAATATATGTGTTTCTTTTGGCGACATATGGATGTGAAGCATGGTCACTAAACAAAACAGTGGCAAATAGAATAACATCATTTGAATTAAAGTGCTATAGAAGAGTTTTGAGAATACCATGCACAGCAAGGAAAACAAACCAGGAGATGTTACGAACAATTAACATCCAGGAAAGCTTGTTTCTGAGCACCATATTAAAGAAATAGCTAGTTTTTTTGGTTATATTAAGAGACACGACGGCATGGAGAGAATGTTACTCGAGGGGATGATAGAAGGCAACAGGGGCAAAGGCCGCCCAAGACGCCGTTGGACAAAAGGCGTTCAAGAATGCCTGCGCATGTCACTAAAAGATGCAGAACAACTTGCTCAAGACCGCGGAGAATTCAAGAGATCCATAGGAAAGATTACGTTTTGGAAAGAATATATCACCTGATGAAAAGAACGTCCTGGTATAACCTAACTGGACTTTGTTGTTCGCTGGTTAAAAGGAGCCCTCCTTTCCAAAAGAGAGGTAAACTCATTAACTACCTACTACCTTCAAAGTTGAGCAAATCTGGTCAAACGTGCTATAAAACATAAGCTTCCTTCACTCAAGCTTGAACTATTCTAATCAGACCTTTTCCTGTCCCAGCAGCTAAGTGTCAACACTCGCCAAGCAACTTCAGTCAAAATTATTTCCACTTGCACAGGTTTAAATTCAATCCCATCCTACCATTTTGCGGAAATGGTTTCATGTTTGAATTCGTTCGTGAATAATTAATACAGCACCTATATATATATATATATATATGTATACACACACACACATAATGTTACGAAATAGCTGCCACGCAGCTTGTGCATGGAGGCGGAAATTTTAAGTGTCCAGTAGTATCCAGATTCTTGTCATTATAGTCCTGTGGACTCAACGAGATCATCCTCAAAAGTGACGCTATTTGACTTTTCTTGTGAGTGGTTTTATTGCTTATCAGCACAAAGTAAACACAATAGAAATCACGGGAAAAGTCCATATGACTGTATTTAAACGAAGGACTCGCAGCACTTGTGCTAGAATGATCTCAAGCTGTGTGAGTGGATCTATATTTATTACTAATGCACTCATAATAAAGTTATATAGAACTAAAATATATTTAGCAACTAATATATATTTAGAAACTAACATATTTAGCAACTAATATATATTTAGAAACTAACATATATTTAGCAACTAACATATATTTAGCAACTAATATATATTTAGAAACTAACATATATTTAGCAACTAATATATATTTAGAAACTAACATATATTTAGCAACTAACATATATTTAGCAAATAATATATATTTAGCAACTAATATATATTTAGAAACTAACATATATTTAGCAACTAACATATATTTAGCAACTAATATATATTTAGAAACTAATATATATTTAGAAACTAACATATATTTAGCAACTAACATATATTTAGCAACTAATATATATTTAGCAACTAATATATATTTAGCGGCTAGGGTCAGACGAAACTCGTTTACAAAGTACGGAAACACAACATCCAAGAAAGATAACTCTCAACTCTTAAATAATACAATATGTGGTATGTAATAGTATTATATATCAAGAACTCGTGATGGTTTATACATGCTCAAAGAAAGAGAAAATGAGGCCGCATCGACATCAACGAACTTGAATAAATGGTAGCTTATATTTATTTTTAATGGATAGTCTATATTTTAATGCGAGCACCCTTCCCCTTCCTGGGGCGCAATACGAGTCTGCTAAAATGACGATTTTCATATTTTTTGTTGTTACGTTCTTTCCTAATGTTCTTTCCTTTCTTAACCTTTTTGTTACAAAATAAATGACATAATTATTTTCACATAGGGCCTACATACTCAGAAGAATTGAGTGATGTTTCAACTCCACTACGGATATTGCATGTCGCAGTGGAACATTGTTCAATTGCATTAAATTTTTTTTTCGTTACCTTGACCGTCACAGACGCGCTCTGTACCACTCTGCCACAGAGCCGGACTTTAATTAGGCAATGCAATTAACGTCTTCATTAAAAGGTTGGGCAGTGTCGGAATTACTCTAAACAAAATATATGTTATTGAACAACATCAGTCAATTTTAGCTTCCTTGAAGTGGCGAACAAAACTAGTAATCACAGTGTCTTATCACAATTTCTTTATGATTAGAAGAAATTAATAACTTTGCTTGATATTCTAGCGAGAAAAACGTTTTCACTCAGTTGTTATTCTCGTTCGTACGCACTTCTTCTTCTTCTTCTTCTTCTTTCCTTCCTCTTTTACCCTTTACGGGTGTCCAGGGAGATACATTGTTCTTGTTCTCGCTTTTCTGGCAGCTTCAGATAATGTTATTTGGTGTTCGTGTAATGTCTCTTTGATGTTGTCGATCCAGCGTACTCTAGGTCTACCCTTGGCTTTTCTTTCTGCTTCTCCTCTCTTCATATATGCTTTATAAACTAATGAATCACACCGTATTCTTTCCAGATGACCAAACAATTGTATCTGTTGGTTTTATCTGTTCGTACGCACTACAAGATAGAATATCATTGCTCAGTATTCTTAATGAATATGTTGGGCACTATAAGCCACCTCGGTCTAGTAAACTAGTATTGTTAATCTATAAGGCAAATGGGAAGATCAGGTTGAAGATCTACAGATAAACACGTGCCCTGTTGCGATATATTACAGCAAGTAGAGCATTTTACGTTTCTCACACACACTGTATGTAATAAATCCACTTATTATAAAACACCATTACATTCACTGTTCCCCCAGACACCCTGAATGCAATTAATCCACTCATGACAAACAAGTACATTCAATATTCCCCCAGAAACATTAATTTGACAATCCTCCAAGTATAAAATGAACCATGGCTCATTAGCTGTTCTTGCTGTAATTTCACTTTCATTGTCAGCCACGTTTCCATTGTCAGCCACGTTTCCATTGTCAGCCATCACTATTCCATTCTTTTTTCGCATCAATGGTGCCGTTCTTACTCTTCGTATCATGTTGTGGCTGTGTTCTTAATAAAGGCCTTTTAGTCGAAACGTATATGTGTATGTGTTATTATGTGTTTTTCCAGTGATTAGCAAAACTTCATTACCCTGTTTGAAATATAACCTATTGGGTTTCAGTTTTGCTGCGGTAAGTACATACTTATTAGTTATCGTCCAGAAGCATTTACTCCCCGATACGGGTCTTTCAAATCCGTCACGCTTAGCCGTTGTCGTGAATACTAACCTACAGCTTTATACAATAAACATGTTAGATGTTGGAATGTATAGAGTAACGTGACATGAAACATAATCAATAGCATGTGCAAACATTCGATCAGGATATTGTAGAGAGGCCGTATCAGTTAACATCAATCAAGATATCCTCATGAATATGACAAATACGTTATCTCATAACTAACACTGTCAATATATTTGACTTCCTACGCCACATGTATTCACAACAAATGATTCAATACATTTTCGACTTTTCCGTTTGTACAAAATGTGTTTCTGGTAATTAAAAGCAAAAATAATGTTGCACCATTAAACTATTGTTTATTATGCCATTACTTTTTTAGGAAAAAGTTCTTGTCCACACCCTTTTTGAGATCGCGGCCGATCGATTCTAATTTCTGCTGATTGTGCACATATATCTCTGGATATATAAATTTGTCTACAGGGCAGCAGATATGATTTCAGTAGTAAGGGGTTTTTACTTAGAACAAAATTATTTGTCGAGGGGTGGAGGGTTGAACACCCCCCCCCCTTACCTGTGAGCAAGTATGTCTATTACCTAATTATTATCTTAAAACTGTGTGTACCAAAGACCCCAAAACTAACTAACTGGGCGATCTCTGATTGAATATACACATAAAATGGTAACACGTCAGTGATGAGAAGTATAGAAACCGCTTATTCATGAAGACTATGTACATCAATAATATTAGATTTTGATCACACGTTACTGATGACAGAACTCAGACGGGTCGATAGTCTTCATCATGTTAATATCGTACCTTTAAAAAAACAACAACTTCCTCGACGTTGACGTTCCAGACTTATATATTACATTATCAACCAGCTCTACACGGCGTCACAATGTCCTTTCTATTACGTTTCATACATCCTTTGATCGACGTCTATAGACTGCTGTCAAATCTTAATATCCCACGTTCTTTGTATCTCCACGTGACAGACGACCAATAGCTTTACTGAACGAGTCAGACAGAAATGATACTGATCAAGACGTGACAAATCTATCGCTCTATTAAAGTGAATCAACTGTCTGCATTGATTTTGAATGATAACTTGATAATTCACTGGTAATCAGATTACACTATTTAACCAATCAACAATCCTGACACAGAACGAATTATCAACATCCGAGAATGATTTTCGTGGATATTGATAATTCCAATATTATATAATTTCAATAATCCCAACTGAATCCTACTAAAACACAAGTGCTTCTACTTATTTTCAACTGAAGAACTTCCTTGACAACACTAAATTAATAATCCAAGACTGAACGCGTAAGAATTCCAATACGTAACAATAGCACGTTTCACAAGCTTTTCCCAACTTTGAAATCATATATCTCATCAAATATATAACGTATTTAATTGGAATTTGTGTGTAAATTTAAAATGGTATAGACCCTATAAATTAATTTTTACATTAAAATGCATTCATTCGTTTCAATTGTCGCTTATTTGCAAAATAGATGAAAAATCTACCTGTCTAGACACAACTCACATACAAAAATTAGGATGTTTACAATCAATTATAAGACATAATTTACATATGTCGTTATGTTTCATGTGACGTATTCTCTCCATCACGTTGACTTCCCAATGAACTCCTTGAGCTCTCCCTTGTCTTGGGCCATGCGGCTTATATTTTCCGACGACGTATTCATGTTATTTTTACTGTAATCAGTCCATAGTCTTCTTGACCCTGAAAAACATGCTGCAGTGTCAGCAGGAAATCTTTAAACACAACAGTATCCGATACATAGTTATTCCGTGGCTATTGACAGTACTGCAGAACTTCTAACTGAATTAATTTTGACCCCGTTTGTTACTCTTTTGATTATTGTTGTGCTTTTGATTGGTCGCTATTTACATACTTGGAGTCGCGTGCCAAAAATAGCTAAGGTCAACTAATAGATCACACGCAAATCGGAAACTAGTTATTATTTACATTTTAGTTGATAGGTCTCCTATACCGCTGTCCGGTCACGGTTAGACACTACCTCATATCAGAATGGTTCTCAATATTTTATTATACGCGTGTGACGAGTGTCTTTCTTGTGTGGCTGTCATGGAGACTTACAAAACGACAGCTATTTGACATTCTTCATGACTTCTTACTATAGATCTCATTAAATAACATTTTAAAACATCTTCCTTGGGCTCCTTAGATTGTTCTATGTGCCTCCCTCTAATTTCATTATTCTGAACCCTTTGATATTGATGTAACTCTTCGGGGACGTTATGCCAGACTTTGAGAGTCAATGCTCTATCAGTTTTAACGCTTTCAATGTTCCAACATTGCAGATACAGTAATGAGGGTCATTAGGGATATTCCATACCAAAAATAGAAAACATTTTCTTATTTGGCTGTTATTGCGATCCTATTTTGTGTGTTCGGACATTGATGTCATTGTTTGTTTTTTTCTTCTCTATATTTATTACTTTAGTTGGCCAATTTTTCTAGCAAATCCATTCATAGATAATGTATTTCGGTGTGGCTGTTGTGTTTACGTCTATCCTGGTCTCGTTGAAAACATCATGAAATTTACGGTGTCTGCAAAAAAATAATCGAAGCCGAAAAATAACGTTTTCCGTTTCAGACATGGTCATCCAGATATATAAGCCTATATTAGGTAATACAAAGACTTTACGAAAAGAGTCGGTTGTAAAGAAACGTTCCCGGGGACCATTTTTCATGAATATTGATGGAAAACTAATTCTTAGGAAGAAGTGGCCGCTGCTCCTGCAGCAATGAGTACTGAGCTGCGCGGCATCTAATTGTCTGAGGGTGCCCTGAGGGAGAAGACGGAAGAGAAGCGACGCAAATGAAAGACACACACATCCTTAAACCCTATATGATAATGTTATGTATCCTTATACACTTCGCATCTCTCTCTCTCTCACTCTCTCACTCTCTCTCTCGCTCCCTGGGTAAATTATTCTATATTCATCCGAGTATATTTCGCCTGCACCGATCTGTATTGTTTCACATAATTCTGTTGACGTTCATTCCCTTCATTTCAATCTTGATGTTTTTTTCTAACTTGCCAACTTGCATGAGTGTTCTCACATTCCATGTACCAATAACTCTATGCGTATTTCTTGTGTTGTGTACAAAAGCTGGATGACGGTCTGGATGCACGCCCTAATGGGAGTTCTTGAACTCCAGTTGACGTTGTTTCATTATCATCAAGTGGCATATTCTTTCCTGAACGTAGTCTTCCTTACGGGTCTCTTGAATTCTCCACGGTCTTGAGTAAGTTATTCTGCCTCTTTTAGTGACATGGGCAGGCATGACATTCTTGAAAGTCTTTTGTCCAACGCCGTCGTGGGTGGTCTTTGCCTCTGTTGCCTTCATCTCCTTCTAACACTCTCTCCATGCCGCAGTGTCTCTTCATGGGACCGAAAAAAAATAACTTTTTCTTTAATATGGTGTTCAGAAGTCAATCTTCCTGGTCGTTAATTATTCTTAACACCTCTTGATTTGTTTTCCTTGCTGTCCATAGTATTCTCAAAACTCTTCTATAACACTTTAATTCAAATGTTGTTATTCTCTTGGCCACTGTTTTATTTAGTGTCCATGTTTCACATCCATATGTCGCCACATGAAACACACATGTTCGCAGTAAACACAACTTGATTCTCATGTTAGTACTCTGCCATAGTTTCTTTAGCTGTTTTAATTTTGACAGCGCCATTGCTGTTCTTCTCTTACTCTCAACTTCGCAGTCCCCCGCATTGTTTATATTTGTTACTAAATAATCACAATATTTGACTTCTTCTAAATTGCAGTTCCCAATATTAATTTTATGTCTTGATTTAGTTTTGTCAGTTGTCATTATTATTTTTGTCTTTTTCATATCTAAGAACACGTTTTGCTGCTGACGTTGTTTACGTTAACAGAAGTGTTGTGTGTATTCATTCATTCATTTATTCATTTTCCTTTAGCGCTGAAGTTAGCGCATAGGGCAGAGGTCAGTTCTCTCCAATTATGTCTGTTCAAAGCTATTCTGTGCAGTTCTTGAATAGTATGAATATTGGTTGATTTACTTTCTCTAAGTATTGTTCTTCTGAGTGTTTCTTTTGGTCTACCCCTTGCTCTTTTGCATGTAGGTATCCATTCAAGAGATTGGTGGTGTATTCTGTTGGTGTCTGCGCGTAGGACATGCCAGATGTAGGACCAACGGCGTTTTCTGATAACATCTGTGATGAAATTTAGATGTGTCTCTTCTCTGATTTTATCCTTCGATTTGAATTCACCCCAATGGGTGTTAGTTATCCTACGAAGACATTTATTCTCGAAACTCAGTAATTTCTTTTCTGAAGATAAATAGCTTTTCCAGCTCTCACATCCATATGATAGCACCGGAATAACGCAGGAATTAAATAAGCGCATTTTCGTGCTTGTGCTGATTGACTTTGACTTCCAGATATTAGACAGTTTGTTAATGCACTTGATGCTAGGGCAACATATGTATATATATATATATATATATATATATATATATATATATATATATATATATATATATATATATATATATATATATATATATATATATATATATATATTAAGTGTTATGTATAATACAAAAAAGGCACTTTGAATAAATTACTCAATGACACAAAATATGACGATATTATAGAAAATACGAAATATTATATGACATTCCGAGTTTTCATGAAGAGATTTTGGACAGGAAAAATATAATAAATTAAAGCCATATCTAAAGACCTGACCTGGTTACAGGGATGCCATATTTATTTTGTGTCAAAGAGGAATGACTCTTTATTTTGTGGAAACACATAGTGATTTTGATGAGGAATGAGTGGATCTGTGACTTCCATGTGAGGGATTGTGTTTATTGCAACTTGTGTGTATGTCCATGTGAGGGATTATGTTTATTGCAACCTGTCTGTATGTCCATGTGAGGGATTGTGTTTATTGCAACCTGTATGTATGTCCATGTGAGGGATTGTGTTTATTGCAACCTGTGTGTATGTCCATGTGAGGGATTGTGTTTATTGCAACTTGTGTGTATGTCCATGTGAGGGATTGTGTTTATTGCAACCTGTGTGTATGTCCATGTGAGGGATTGTGTTTACTGCAACCTGTGTGCATGTCCACGTGAGGGATTGTGTTTACTGCAACCTGTGTGTATTTCTATGTCAGGGATTGTGTTTACTGCAACCTGTGTGTATCTCCATGTGAGGGATTGTGTTTACTGCAACCTGTGTGTATGTCTATGTCAGGGATTGAGTTTACTGCAACCTGTGTGTATGTCCATGTGAGGGATTGAGTTTACTGCAACCTGTGTGTATGTCCATGTAAGGGATTGAGTTTACTGCAATCTGTGTGTATGTCCATGTGAGGGATTGTGTTTACTGCAACTTGTGTGCATGTCTATGTCAGGGATTGTGTTTACTGCAACTTGTGTGTATGTCTATGTCAGGGATTGTGTTTACTGAAACCTGTGTGTATGTCTATGTAAGGGATTGTGTTTACTGCAACCTGTGTGTATGTCTATGTCATGGATGTGTTACATCGACTTATAATTAGTCTATGTGAGGGAATATGTTAGTGTGACCTATTTATATTCCTTGTAAGGGAATATGTTACTGAGACCTATTTATAGTCCTTGAAAGGGAATATGTTACTGAGACCTATTTATAGTCCTTGTAAGGGAATATGTTACTGAGACCTATTTATAGTCCTTGTAAGGGAATATGTTACTGAGACCTATTTATAGTCCTTGTAAGGGGATATGTTACTAATGACCTGCGCATAAGTGCGAGAATCTATTGATTCCATGTGTAGCTATGTGCCAGAATAGGGTAGGCACAACTTAATACGAATAGAGAATCCTTCACAAACTAGGGCATCTCAGTAGATAGTGAGAACCCTTCACAGACAGCGAGAAAATGTGACGGTGACAAAGATATGTTTAATGACAAATCCATAATGGCTTATATAATAATATTGTCACATTCCCGCCTCAGTCATAAAATAGTCACTAGAGAGATATGGAGACGCGCGAATGTAAACATAACTGGCGAGACAATAAGCATTGTTCTTCGGACTCTGTCGTGAGAACAAGCGACCATGTATACAGCCAGATTAAAAGACATTTTATTCATTCTCACCATCAGTACAGGACCTGGTCAGACAGAACAATAATTTGTTTTCGGACACCAAACATTCCTTAAGCCCGCACAAAATCACTATATAATCTATATCTAGGGGAAAATACTATTCCTATGCAGAGTATGAATGTGTGAATTAATGTTGATGTAACGACTTGTCGCACCTTCGTGTATAATGAACAAAGAAGGCAGATGTGAGAACAGGTGGGAGTATATGAGATGTATGAAGCATTTGGATTGATTTTACGTTATTGCTAAGTTGGGGAGAACTTAGTAGGTAAGTTTCCAAGTAAACCGGATTTATCGCTAGATACCGGATAAGCGAAACAGAAAGTTCAAGGAGTTTAACCGATATTGTAAACCTAAAATTTCAGGATGTCAAGTAGCATCGCACCAGTTGTGGGACTTGAGCTTAGAGAATTTGTGCATCCTCTACATGCAGATAGGACCAACGATTGCCATTACGATCGCGGCACGGTCATTTCGAATAGACAAGTATTGTTATATAAAAACCTCGGGTTGAGAATTCTAGCCGCGTACCATCACGGGCGGGGAGTCCGAAGGTTAGGTAGATGAATTATATTAGCTAACAGAGTAGGACGAATGAATGTATTAGCGGCAAGCCAGTGGATGAAGAAATGTGTGATATGCCTAAGATGCTGTACATTCCAATTATAGATGTTGCAACACTGGACTTTGTAACCTTGATGTTGTAAACCAAATGTATTGGTCCTCAGTTAAGTAACGAAGTAACACCCTAACTAAAGCATAAGGATTTCAAACGCATGGTAGTGTTAAAAGTGTGGGGGTGGGGTAGGTGCGTAAATGACGTTTAACCCCCGAACGGCGGCATTCCAGTGTAGCAGTGTCCCATGATCATCACACACTTCAAATGTGCAGCATAACAGCATATACTTCTGGGTCAACTAGTTCATCATTATTCCGTCAGATCTGTAGACCCATCTGCAGTATTCGCCGGTGTTGCAGCCGGAACCTGGACTTCTAGTTCAGGGTACAAAGAATAGGATCACTTACTTCTTTCTAACTAGCTAACTAACATGATCTGTGAGGTCTGAATACTGCTGCATGATATCAATATGATCTATCTGTGAGGTCAGAATCCTGCCTGTTCTTCTATCAGAGATAAGTTTCTTTAACACATCATGCACTATACATCTGACTAGATGGTGACCAGAGTAAAAAAATCACCACCGTCACAAGTTCTGTTTGAATTATTTGTCATTCTCTCTCTCTCCCTCTCTCTCTCTCTCTCTCTCTCTCGGATGACACTATATATGTAAATAAAAATCACTCCCATCGGTATGGAACAGACTGTTGGGGTTAGGTTAAAGTTTAGGGTTAGGGTTAGGATTTTGTTTAGAGTAGGGTTAGGGTTAGGTTTTTCGTTAGGGTTAGGGTTAGGATTAGGTTTAGGGTTTTGGATAGGGTTAGGGTTATGGTTTTGGTTAGTGTTAGGATTAGGGTTAGGGATAGGGTTAGGGTTAGTATTAGGGTTAGGGTTAGTATTAGGGATAGTATTAGGGTTAGGGTTAGGGTAATGTTAGTGTTAGGCTTTTGGTTAGGGTTAGGTTTATGGTTAAGGTTAGGGTTAGGGATAGGGTGAAAGTTAGGGTTAAGATTAGAGTTAGAGTTTGGATTATGGTTAGGGTTAGGGATAGTGATAGGGTTAGGGTTAGGTTATTGTTAGGGTTAGGCTAGGCTAGGCGTGGCGTGGCTTGGCTTGGGTTGGGTTGGATTTGTTTTCATTTGTTGTGGTGTGGTGTGGTTAGGTTAGGTTAGGTTTATTTAGGTTGGTTAGGTTAGGTTGGTTAGATTGGTTGGTTGGTTCGTTCGGTGGTTAGGTTAGGTTACGTTAGGTTAGGTTAGGTTATATTAGGGTTAGGGTTAGGGGTAGGGTTAGGGATAGGGTTAGTGTTGGGCTTAGGATTAGGTATTTGGTTAGGGTTAGGGTTAGGGGTTGGGTTAGGGTTAGGGTTTTGGTTAGAGATAGGATTAGGCTTAGGGTTAGGGTTCTTTTTAGAGTTAAGGTTAGGGTTAGGGTTAGGGATAGGGTTAGGGTTATGGTTAGTGTTAGGGGTATGGTTAGGGATAAAGTTAGGGTTAGGGTTAGGGTTAAGTTTAGGGTTAGGGATAGGGTTAGGGTTAGGGTTAGGCTAGGCATGGCGTGGCTCTGGTTTCGTTTCGTTTGGTGTGGTGTGGTTAGGTTAAATTAGGTTAGGTTAGCTTTGTTAGGTTGGTTAGGTTGGTTAGGTTAGGTTTGTTAGGTTGGTTAGATTGGTTGGTTGGTTCATTTGGTGGTTAGGTTAGGTTAGATTAGAGTTAGGGTAAGGGTTAGGATAGGCTATGCGTGGCGTGGCTTGGGTTGGTTTGGGTTTTTGTGTAGTGTGGTGTGATTAGGTTAGGTTATGTTCGATTAGGTTAGGTTAGGTTAAGTAGTGTAATGTTAAGTTTGTTTAGGTTGGTTAGGTTGGTTCGTTCGGTGGTAAGGTTAGGTTAGTTTAGGTTACGGTTAATGTTAGGGTTATGGTTTTGGTTAGGTTTAGGGTTAGGTTATTAGTTAGGGTTAGGGTTAGGGTTAGGGTTCGGTTAGGGCCTCGGATTTGGTTAGGGTTAGGGATATGGATAGGGTTAGGGTTAGGGTTAGGGTTTCTGTGAGGGTTAGGGTTTCTGTGAGGGTTAGGGTTAGGATTTTGGTTAGGGTCAGGTTTAGAATTAGGGTTATTGTTAGTGTTATGGATATGGTTAGGGTTAGGGTAATGTTTAGGGTTAGGTTTGGGGTTAGGGTTGTGGAAAGGGTTAGGGATATGGTTATGGTTAGGGTTTTGGTAAGGATAGGGTTAGGGTTTTGGAAAGAGTAAGTGTT
>CM067316.1:51170112-51177612 GCA_034231615.1 Meghimatium bilineatum
TTAGGGTTAGGGTTAGGGTTAGGGTTAGGGTTAGGGTTAGGGTTAGGGTTAGGGTTAGGGTTAGGGTTAGGGTTAGGGTTAGGGTTAGGGTTAGGGTTAGGGTTAGGGTTAGGGTTAGGGTTAGGGTTAGGGTTAGGGTTAGGGTTAGGGTTAGGGTTAGGGTTAGGGTTAGGGTTAGGGTTAGGGTTAGGGTTAGGGTTAGGGTTAGGGTTAGGGTTAGGGTTAGGGTTAGGGTTAGGGTTAGGGTTAGGGTTAGGGTTAGGGTTAGGGTTAGGGTTAGGGTTAGGGTTAGGGTTAGGGTTAGGGTTAGGGTTAGGGTTAGGGTTAGGGTTAGGGTTAGGGTTAGGGTTAGGGTTAGGGTTAGGGTTAGGGTTAGGGTTAGGGTTAGGGTTAGGGTTAGGGTTAGGGTTAGGGTTAGGGTTAGGGTTAGGGTTAGGGTTAGGGTTAGGGTTAGGGTTAGGGTTAGGGTTAGGGTTAGGGTTAGGGTTAGGGTTAGGGTTAGGGTTAGGGTTAGGGTTAGGGTTAGGGTTAGGGTTAGGGTTAGGGTTAGGGTTAGGGTTAGGGTTAGGGTTAGGGTTAGGGTTAGGGTTAGGGTTAGGGTTAGGTTTACTGTTAGGGTTAGGGTTAGGATTAGGGTTAGGGTTAGGGTTAGGGTTAGGGTTAGGGTTTTTACAGTGCCAGTAGTGATGTGTAAAATTACTTCTTCAAACTATAAATATCTTACGACTTAGCTTCAAGCATTTGCTTTTTATTTTACTTTGAACTGTTCAAGTGTCAAGCAAATGGAATTGATATGACTTGCATGAGTTTTAGAATTTACACGTGGTGTTCATGAAAGTGGGGGAATTCTGTGCTGCAAATGAGAAATGTGACAATAAGAATTAATGTAGTATTAGAAGCTATTAGTTAGTTAGTTAGTTAGTTAGTTAGTTAGTTAGTTAGTTAGTTAGTTAGTTAGTTAGTTAGTTAGTTAGTTAGTTAGTTAGTTAGTTAGTTAGTTAGTTAGGGTTAGGGTTAGGGTTAGGGTTAGGGTTAGGGTTAGGGTTAGGGTTAGGGTTAGGGTTAGGGTTAGGGTTAGGGTTAGGGTTAGGGTTAGGGTTAGGGTTAGGGTTAGGGTTAGGGTTAGGGTTAGGGTTAGGGTTAGGGTTAGGTTAGGGTTAGGGTTAGGGTTAGGGTTAGGGTTAGGGTTAGGGTTAGGGTTAGGGTTAGGGTTAGGGTTAGGGTTTTTACAGTGCCAGTAGTGATGTGTAAAATTACTTCTTCAAACTATAAATATCTTACGACTTAGCTTCAAGCATTTGCTTTTTATTTTACTTTGAACTGTTCAAGTGTCAAGCAAATGGAATTGATATGACTTGCATGAGTTTTAGAATTTACACGTGGTGTTCATGAAAGTGGGGGAATTCTGTGCTGCAAATGAGAAATGTGACAATAAGAATTAATGTAGTATTAGAAGCTATTAGTTAGTTAGTTAGTTAGTTAGTTAGTTAGTTAGTTAGTTAGTTAGTTAGTTAGTTAGTTAGTTAGTTAGTTAGTTAGTTAGTTAGTTAGTTAGTTAGTTAGTTAGTTAGTTAGTTAGTTAGTTAGTTAGTTAGTTAGTTAGTTAGTTAGTTAGTTAGTTAGTTAGTTAGTTAGTTAGTTAGTTAGTTAGTTAGTTAGTTAGTTAGTTAGTTAGTTAGTTAGTTAGTTAGTTAGTTAGTTAGTTAGTTAGTTAGTTAGGGTTAGGGTTAGGGTTAGGGTTAGGGTTAGGGTTAGGGTTAGGGTTAGGGTTAGGGTTAGGGTTAGGGTTAGGGTTAGGGTTAGGGTTAGGGTTAGGGTTAGGGTTAGGGTTAGGGTTAGGGTTAGGGTTAGGGTTAGGGTTAGGGTTAGGGTTAGGGTTAGGGTTAGGGTTAGGGTTAGGGTTAGGGTTAGGGTTAGGGTTAGGGTTAGGGTTAGGGTTAGGGTTAGGGTTAGGGTTAGGGTTAGGGTTAGGGTTAGGGTTAGGGTTAGGGTTAGGGTTAGGGTTAGGGTTAGGGTTAGGGTTAGGGTTAGGGTTAGGGTTAGGGTTAGGGTTAGGGTTAGGGTTAGGGTTAGGGTTAGGGTTAGGGTTAGGGTTAGGGTTAGGGTTAGGGTTAGGGTTAGGGTTAGGGTTAGGGTTAGGGTTAGGGTTAGGGTTAGGGTTAGGGTTAGGGTTAGGGTTAGGGTTAGGGTTAGGGTTAGGGTTAGGGTTAGGGTTAGGGTTAGGGTTAGGGTTAGGGTTAGGGTTAGGGTTAGGGTTAGGGTTAGGGTTAGGGTTAGGGTTAGGGTTAGGGTTAGGGTTAGGGTTAGGGTTAGGGTTAGGGTTAGGGTTAGGGTTAGGGTTAGGGTTAGGGTTAGGGTTAGGGTTAGGGTTAGGGTTAGGGTTAGGGTTAGGGTTAGGGTTAGGGTTAGGGTTAGGGTTAGGGTTAGGGTTAGGGTTAGGGTTAGGGTTAGGGTTAGGGTTAGGGTTAGGGTTAGGGTTAGGGTTAGGGTTAGGGTTAGGGTTAGGGTTAGGGTTAGGGTTAGGGTTAGGGTTAGGGTTAGGGTTAGGGTTAGGGTTAGGGTTAGGGTTAGGGTTAGGGTTAGGGTTAGGGTTAGGGTTAGGGTTAGGGTTAGGGTTAGGGTTAGGGTTAGGGTTAGGGTTAGGGTTAGGGTTAGGGTTAGGGTTAGGGTTAGGGTTAGGGTTAGGGTTAGGGTTAGGGTTAGGGTTAGGGTTAGGGTTAGGGTTAGGGTTAGGGTTAGGGTTAGGGTTAGGGTTAGGGTTAGGGTTAGGGTTAGGGTTAGGGTTAGGGTTAGGGTTAGGGTTAGGGTTAGGGTTAGGGTTAGGGTTAGGGTTAGGGTTAGGGTTAGGGTTAGGGTTAGGGTTAGGGTTAGGGTTAGGGTTAGGGTTAGGGTTAGGGTTAGGGTTAGGGTTAGGGTTAGGGTTAGGGTTAGGGTTAGGGTTAGGGTTAGGGTTAGGGTTAGGGTTAGGGTTAGGGTTAGGGTTAGGGTTAGGGTTAGGGTTAGGGTTAGGGTTAGGGTTAGGGTTAGGGTTAGGGTTAGGGTTAGGGTTAGGGTTAGGGTTAGGGTTAGGGTTAGGGTTAGGGTTAGGGTTAGGGTTAGGGTTAGGGTTAGGGTTAGGGTTAGGGTTAGGGTTAGGGTTAGGGTTAGGGTTAGGGTTAGGGTTAGGGTTAGGGTTAGGGTTAGGGTTAGGGTTAGGGTTAGGGTTAGGGTTAGGGTTAGGGTTAGGGTTAGGGTTAGGGTTAGGGTTAGGGTTAGGGTTAGGGTTAGGGTTAGGGTTAGGGTTAGGGTTAGGGTTAGGGTTAGGGTTAGGGTTAGGGTTAGGGTTAGGGTTAGGGTTAGGGTTAGGGTTAGGGTTAGGGTTAGGGTTAGGGTTAGGGTTAGGGTTAGGGTTAGGGTTAGGGTTAGGGTTAGGGTTAGGGTTAGGGTTAGGGTTAGGGTTAGGGTTAGGGTTAGGGTTAGGGTTAGGGTTAGGGTTAGGGTTAGGGTTAGGGTTAGGGTTAGGGTTAGGGTTAGGGTTAGGGTTAGGGTTAGGGTTAGGGTTAGGGTTAGGGTTAGGGTTAGGGTTAGGGTTAGGGTTAGGGTTAGGGTTAGGGTTAGGGTTAGGGTTAGGGTTAGGGTTAGGGTTAGGGTTAGGGTTAGGGTTAGGGTTAGGGTTAGGGTTAGGGTTAGGGTTAGGGTTAGGGTTAGGGTTAGGGTTAGGGTTAGGGTTAGGGTTAGGGTTAGGGTTAGGGTTAGGGTTAGGGTTAGGGTTAGGGTTAGGGTTAGGGTTAGGGTTAGGGTTAGGGTTAGGGTTAGGGTTAGGGTTAGGGTTAGGTTTACTGTTAGGGTTAGGGTTAGGATTAGGGTTAGGGTTAGGGTTAGGGTTAGGGTTAGGGTTTTTACAGTGCCAGTAGTGATGTGTAAAATTACTTCTTCAAACTATAAATATCTTACGACTTAGCTTCAAGCATTTGCTTTTTATTTTACTTTGAACTGTTCAAGTGTCAAGCAAATGGAATTGATATGACTTGCATGAGTTTTAGAATTTACACGTGGTGTTCATGAAAGTGGGGGAATTCTGTGCTGCAAATGAGAAATGTGACAATAAGAATTAATGTAGTATTAGAAGCTATTAGTTAGTTAGTTAGTTAGTTAGTTAGTTAGTTAGTTAGTTAGTTAGTTAGTTAGTTAGTTAGTTAGTTAGTTAGTTAGTTAGTTAGTTAGGGTTAGGGTTAGGGTTAGGGTTAGGGTTAGGGTTAGGGTTAGGGTTAGGGTTAGGGTTAGGGTTAGGGTTAGGGTTAGGGTTAGGGTTAGGGTTAGGGTTAGGGTTAGGGTTAGGGTTAGGGTTAGGGTTAGGGTTAGGGTTAGGGTTAGGGTTAGGGTTAGGGTTAGGGTTAGGGTTAGGGTTAGGGTTAGGGTTAGGGTTAGGGTTAGGGTTAGGGTTAGGGTTAGGGTTAGGGTTAGGGTTAGGGTTAGGGTTAGGGTTAGGGTTAGGGTTAGGGTTAGGGTTAGGGTTAGGGTTAGGGTTAGGGTTAGGGTTAGGGTTAGGGTTAGGGTTAGGGTTAGGGTTAGGGTTAGGGTTAGGGTTAGGGTTAGGGTTAGGGTTAGGGTTAGGGTTAGGGTTAGGGTTAGGGTTAGGGTTAGGGTTAGGGTTAGGGTTAGGGTTAGGGTTAGGGTTAGGGTTAGGGTTAGGGTTAGGGTTAGGGTTAGGGTTAGGGTTAGGGTTAGGGTTAGGGTTAGGGTTAGGGTTAGGGTTAGGGTTAGGTTAGGGTTAGGGTTAGGGTTAGGGTTAGGGTTAGGGTTAGGGTTAGGGTTAGGGTTAGGGTTAGGGTTAGGGTTAGGGTTAGGGTTAGGGTTAGGGTTAGGGTTAGGGTTAGGGTTAGGGTTAGGGTTAGGGTTAGGGTTAGGGTTAGGGTTAGGGTTAGGGTTAGGGTTAGGGTTAGGGTTAGGGTTAGGGTTAGGGTTAGGGTTAGGGTTAGGGTTAGGGTTAGGGTTAGGGTTAGGGTTAGGGTTAGGGTTAGGGTTAGGGTTAGGGTTAGGGTTAGGGTTAGGGTTAGGGTTAGGGTTAGGGTTAGGGTTAGGGTTAGGGTTTTTACAGTGCCAGTAGTGATGTGTAAAATTACTTCTTCAAACTATAAATATCTTACGACTTAGCTTCAAGCATTTGCTTTTTATTTTACTTTGAACTGTTCAAGTGTCAAGCAAATGGAATTGATATGACTTGCATGAGTTTTAGAATTTACACGTGGTGTTCATGAAAGTGGGGGAATTCTGTGCTTTTACTTTGAACTGTTCAAGTGTCAAGCAAATGGAATTGATATGACTTGCATGAGTTTTAGAATTTACACGTGGTGTTCATGAAAGTGGGGGAATTCTGTGCTGCAAATGAGAAATGTGACAATAAGAATTAATGTAGTATTAGAAGCTATTAGTTAGTTAGTTAGTTAGTTAGTTAGTTAGTTAGTTAGTTAGTTAGTTAGTTAGTTAGTTAGTTAGTTAGTTAGTTAGTTAGTTAGTTAGTTAGTTAGTTAGTTAGTTAGTTAGTTAGTTAGTTAGTTAGTTAGTTAGTTAGTTAGTTAGTTAGTTAGTTAGTTAGTTAGGGTTAGGGTTAGGGTTAGGGTTAGGGTTAGGGTTAGGGTTAGGGTTAGGGTTAGGGTTAGGGTTAGGGTTAGGGTTAGGGTTAGGGTTAGGGTTAGGGTTAGGGTTAGGGTTAGGGTTAGGGTTAGGGTTAGGGTTAGGGTTAGGGTTAGGGTTAGGGTTAGGGTTAGGGTTAGGGTTAGGGTTAGGGTTAGGGTTAGGGTTAGGGTTAGGGTTAGGGTTAGGGTTAGGGTTAGGGTTAGGGTTAGGGTTAGGGTTAGGGTTAGGGTTAGGGTTAGGGTTAGGGTTAGGGTTAGGGTTAGGGTTAGGGTTAGGGTTAGGGTTAGGGTTAGGGTTAGGGTTAGGGTTAGGGTTAGGGTTAGGGTTAGGGTTAGGGTTAGGGTTAGGGTTAGGGTTAGGGTTAGGGTTAGGGTTAGGGTTAGGGTTAGGGTTAGGGTTAGGGTTAGGGTTAGGGTTAGGGTTAGGGTTAGGGTTAGGGTTAGGGTTAGGGTTAGGGTTAGGGTTAGGGTTAGGGTTAGGGTTAGGGTTAGGGTTAGGGTTAGGGTTAGGGTTAGGGTTAGGGTTAGGGTTAGGGTTAGGGTTAGGGTTAGGGTTAGGGTTAGGGTTAGGGTTAGGGTTAGGGTTAGGGTTAGGGTTAGGGTTAGGGTTAGGGTTAGGGTTAGGGTTAGGGTTAGGGTTAGGGTTAGGGTTAGGGTTAGGGTTAGGGTTAGGGTTAGGGTTAGGGTTAGGGTTAGGGTTAGGGTTAGGGTTAGGGTTAGGGTTAGGGTTAGGGTTAGGGTTAGGGTTAGGGTTAGGGTTAGGGTTAGGGTTAGGGTTAGGGTTAGGGTTAGGGTTAGGGTTAGGGTTAGGGTTAGGGTTAGGGTTAGGGTTAGGGTTAGGGTTAGGGTTAGGGTTAGGGTTAGGGTTAGGGTTAGGGTTAGGGTTAGGGTTAGGGTTAGGGTTAGGGTTAGGGTTAGGGTTAGGGTTAGGGTTAGGGTTAGGGTTAGGGTTAGGGTTAGGGTTAGGGTTAGGGTTAGGGTTAGGGTTAGGGTTAGGGTTAGGGTTAGGGTTAGGGTTAGGGTTAGGGTTAGGGTTAGGGTTAGGGTTAGGGTTAGGGTTAGGGTTAGGGTTAGGGTTAGGGTTAGGGTTAGGGTTAGGGTTAGGGTTAGGGTTAGGGTTAGGGTTAGGGTTAGGGTTAGGGTTAGGGTTAGGGTTAGGGTTAGGGTTAGGGTTAGGGTTAGGGTTAGGGTTAGGGTTAGGGTTAGGGTTAGGGTTAGGGTTAGGGTTAGGGTTAGGGTTAGGGTTAGGGTTAGGGTTAGGGTTAGGGTTAGGGTTAGGGTTAGGGTTAGGGTTAGGGTTAGGGTTAGGGTTAGGGTTAGGGTTAGGGTTAGGGTTAGGGTTAGGGTTAGGGTTAGGGTTAGGGTTAGGGTTAGGGTTAGGGTTAGGGTTAGGGTTAGGGTTAGGGTTAGGGTTAGGGTTAGGGTTAGGGTTAGGGTTAGGGTTAGGGTTAGGGTTAGGGTTAGGGTTAGGGTTAGGGTTAGGGTTAGGGTTAGGGTTAGGGTTAGGGTTAGGGTTAGGGTTAGGGTTAGGGTTAGGGTTAGGGTTAGGGTTAGGGTTAGGGTTAGGGTTAGGGTTAGGGTTAGGGTTAGGGTTAGGGTTAGGGTTAGGGTTAGGGTTAGGGTTAGGGTTAGGGTTAGGGTTAGGGTTAGGGTTAGGGTTAGGGTTAGGGTTAGGGTTAGGGTTAGGGTTAGGGTTAGGGTTAGGGTTAGGGTTAGGGTTAGGGTTAGGGTTAGGGTTAGGGTTAGGGTTAGGGTTAGGGTTAGGGTTAGGGTTAGGGTTAGGGTTAGGGTTAGGGTTAGGGTTAGGGTTAGGGTTAGGGTTAGGGTTAGGGTTAGGGTTAGGGTTAGGGTTAGGGTTAGGGTTAGGGTTAGGGTTAGGGTTAGG
>CM067316.1:51191347-51201347 GCA_034231615.1 Meghimatium bilineatum
GTTAGGGTTAGGGTTAGGGTTAGGGTTAGGGTTAGGGTTAGGGTTAGGGTTAGGGTTAGGGTTAGGGTTAGGGTTAGGGTTAGGGTTAGGGTTAGGGTTAGGGTTAGGGTTAGGGTTAGGGTTAGGGTTAGGGTTAGGGTTAGGGTTAGGGTTAGGGTTAGGGTTAGGGTTAGGGTTAGGGTTAGGGTTAGGGTTAGGGTTAGGGTTAGGGTTAGGGTTAGGGTTAGGGTTAGGGTTAGGGTTAGGGTTAGGGTTAGGGTTAGGGTTAGGGTTAGGGTTAGGGTTAGGGTTAGGGTTAGGGTTAGGGTTAGGGTTAGGGTTAGGGTTAGGGTTAGGGTTAGGGTTAGGGTTAGGGTTAGGGTTAGGGTTAGGGTTAGGGTTAGGGTTAGGGTTAGGGTTAGGGTTAGGGTTAGGGTTAGGGTTAGGGTTAGGGTTAGGGTTAGGGTTAGGGTTAGGGTTAGGGTTAGGGTTAGGGTTAGGGTTAGGGTTAGGGTTAGGGTTAGGGTTAGGGTTAGGGTTAGGGTTAGGGTTAGGGTTAGGGTTAGGGTTAGGGTTAGGGTTAGGGTTAGGGTTAGGGTTAGGGTTAGGGTTAGGGTTAGGGTTAGGGTTAGGGTTAGGGTTAGGGTTAGGGTTAGGGTTAGGGTTAGGGTTAGGGTTAGGGTTAGGGTTAGGGTTAGGGTTAGGGTTAGGGTTAGGGTTAGGGTTAGGGTTAGGGTTAGGGTTAGGGTTAGGGTTAGGGTTAGGGTTAGGGTTAGGGTTAGGGTTAGGGTTAGGGTTAGGGTTAGGGTTAGGGTTAGGGTTAGGGTTAGGGTTAGGGTTAGGGTTAGGGTTAGGGTTAGGGTTAGGGTTAGGGTTAGGGTTAGGGTTAGGGTTAGGGTTAGGGTTAGGGTTAGGGTTAGGGTTAGGGTTAGGGTTAGGGTTAGGGTTAGGGTTAGGGTTAGGGTTAGGGTTAGGGTTAGGGTTAGGGTTAGGGTTAGGGTTAGGGTTAGGGTTAGGGTTAGGGTTAGGGTTAGGGTTAGGGTTAGGGTTAGGGTTAGGGTTAGGGTTAGGGTTAGGGTTAGGGTTAGGGTTAGGGTTAGGGTTAGGGTTAGGGTTAGGGTTAGGGTTAGGGTTAGGGTTAGGGTTAGGGTTAGGGTTAGGGTTAGGGTTAGGGTTAGGGTTAGGGTTAGGGTTAGGGTTAGGGTTAGGGTTAGGGTTAGGGTTAGGGTTAGGGTTAGGGTTAGGGTTAGGGTTAGGGTTAGGGTTAGGGTTAGGGTTAGGGTTAGGGTTAGGGTTAGGGTTAGGGTTAGGGTTAGGGTTAGGGTTAGGGTTAGGGTTCGGTCTAGTTTTTGGGTTAGGGTTAGGGTTAGGGTTTGGGTTTTTACAGTGCCAGTAGTGATGTGTAAAATTACTTCTTCAAACTATAAATATCTTACGACTTAGCTTCAAGCATTTGCTTTTTATTTTACTTTGAACTGTTCAAGTGTCAAGCAAATGGAATTGATATGACTTGCATGAGTTTTAGAATTTACACGTGGTGTTCATGAAAGTGGGGGAATTCTGTGCTGCAAATGAGATATGTGACAATAAGAATTAATGTAGTATTAGAAGCTATTAGTTAGTTAGTTAGTTAGTTAGTTAGTTAGTTAGTTAGTTAGTTAGTTAGTTAGTTAGTTAGTTAGTTAGTTAGTTAGTTAGTTAGTTAGTTAGTTAGTTAGTTAGTTAGTTAGTTAGTTAGTTAGTTAGTTAGTTAGTTAGTTAGTTAGTTAGTTAGTTAGTTAGTTAGTTAGTTAGTTAGTTAGTTAGTTAGTTAGTTAGTTAGTTAGTTAGTTAGTTAGTTAGTTAGTTAGTTAGTTAGTTAGTTAGTTAGTTAGTTAGTTAGTTAGTTAGTTAGTTAGTTAGTTAGTTAGTTAGTTAGTTAGTTAGTTAGTTAGTTAGTTAGTTAGTTAGTTAGTTAGTTAGTTAGTTAGTTAGTTAGTTAGTTAGTTAGTTAGTTAGTTAGTTAGTTAGTTAGTTAGTTAGTTAGTTAGTTAGTTAGTTAGTTAGTTAGTTAGTTAGTTAGTTAGTTAGTTAGTTAGTTAGTTAGTTAGTTAGTTAGTTAGTTAGTTAGTTAGTTAGTTAGTTAGTTAGTTAGTTAGTTAGTTAGTTAGTTAGTTAGTTAGTTAGTTAGTTAGTTAGTTAGTTAGTTAGTTAGTTAGTTAGTTAGTTAGTTAGTTAGTTAGTTAGTTAGTTAGTTAGTTAGTTAGTTAGTTAGTTAGTTAGTTAGTTAGTTAGTTAGTTAGTTAGTTAGTTAGTTAGTTAGTTAGTTAGTTAGTTAGTTAGTTAGTTAGTTAGTTAGTTAGTTAGTTAGTTAGTTAGTTAGTTAGTTAGTTAGTTAGTTAGTTAGTTAGTTAGTTAGTTAGTTAGTTAGTTAGTTAGTTAGTTAGTTAGTTAGTTAGTTAGTTAGTTAGTTAGTTAGTTAGTTAGTTAGTTAGTTAGTTAGTTAGTTAGTTAGTTAGTTAGTTAGTTAGTTAGTTAGTTAGTTAGTTAGTTAGTTAGTTAGTTAGTTAGTTAGTTAGTTAGTTAGTTAGTTAGTTAGTTAGTTAGTTAGTTAGTTAGTTAGTTAGTTAGTTAGTTAGTTAGTTAGTTAGTTAGTTAGTTAGTTAGTTAGTTAGTTAGTTAGTTAGTTAGTTAGTTAGTTAGTTAGTTAGTTAGTTAGTTAGTTAGTTAGTTAGTTAGTTAGTTAGTTAGTTAGTTAGTTAGTTAGTTAGTTAGTTAGTTAGTTAGTTAGTTAGTTAGTTAGTTAGTTAGTTAGTTAGTTAGTTAGTTAGTTAGTTAGTTAGTTAGTTAGTTAGTTAGTTAGTTAGTTAGTTAGTTAGTTAGTTAGTTAGTTAGTTAGTTAGTTAGTTAGTTAGTTAGTTAGTTAGTTAGTTAGTTAGTTAGTTAGTTAGTTAGTTAGTTAGTTAGTTAGTTAGTTAGTTAGTTAGTTAGTTAGTTAGTTAGTTAGTTAGTTAGTTAGTTAGTTAGTTAGTTAGTTAGTTAGTTAGTTAGTTAGTTAGTTAGTTAGTTAGTTAGTTAGTTAGTTAGTTAGTTAGTTAGTTAGTTAGTTAGTTAGTTAGTTAGTTAGTTAGTTAGTTAGTTAGTTAGTTAGTTAGTTAGTTAGTTAGTTAGTTAGTTAGTTAGTTAGTTAGTTAGTTAGTTAGTTAGTTAGTTAGTTAGTTAGTTAGTTAGTTAGTTAGTTAGTTAGTTAGTTAGTTAGTTAGTTAGTTAGTTAGTTAGTTAGTTAGTTAGTTAGTTAGTTAGTTAGTTAGTTAGTTAGTTAGTTAGTTAGTTAGTTAGTTAGTTAGTTAGTTAGTTAGTTAGTTAGTTAGTTAGTTAGTTAGTTAGTTAGTTAGTTAGTTAGTTAGTTAGTTAGTTAGTTAGTTAGTTAGTTAGTTAGTTAGTTAGTTAGTTAGTTAGTTAGTTAGTTAGTTAGTTAGTTAGTTAGTTAGTTAGGTTAGGTTAGGGTTAGGGTTAGGGTTAGGGTTAGGGTTAGGGTTAGGGTTAGGGTTAGGGTTAGGGTTAGGGTTAGGGTTAGGGTTAGGGTTAGGGTTAGGGTTAGGGTTAGGGTTAGGGTTAGGGTTAGGGTTAGGGTTAGGGTTAGGGTTAGGGTTAGGGTTAGGGTTAGGGTTAGGGTTAGGGTTAGGGTTAGGGTTAGGGTTAGGGTTAGGGTTAGGGTTAGGGTTAGGGTTAGGGTTAGGGTTAGGGTTAGGGTTAGGGTTAGGGTTAGGGTTAGGGTTAGGGTTAGGGTTAGGGTTAGGGTTAGGGTTAGGGTTAGGGTTAGGGTTAGGGTTAGGGTTAGGGTTAGGGTTAGGGTTAGGGTTAGGGTTAGGGTTAGGGTTAGGGTTAGGGTTAGGGTTAGGGTTAGGGTTAGGGTTAGGGTTAGGGTTAGGGTTAGGGTTAGGGTTAGGGTTAGGGTTAGGGTTAGGGTTAGGGTTAGGGTTAGGGTTAGGGTTAGGGTTAGGGTTAGGGTTAGGGTTAGGGTTAGGGTTAGGGTTAGGGTTAGGGTTAGGGTTAGGGTTAGGGTTAGGGTTAGGGTTAGGGTTAGGGTTAGGGTTAGGGTTAGGGTTAGGGTTAGGGTTAGGGTTAGGGTTAGGGTTAGGGTTAGGGTTAGGGTTAGGGTTAGGGTTAGGGTTAGGGTTAGGGTTAGGGTTAGGGTTAGGGTTAGGGTTAGGGTTAGGGTTAGGGTTAGGGTTAGGGTTAGGGTTAGGGTTAGGGTTAGGGTTAGGGTTAGGGTTAGGGTTAGGGTTAGGGTTAGGGTTAGGGTTAGGGTTAGGGTTAGGGTTAGGGTTAGGGTTAGGGTTAGGGTTAGGGTTAGGGTTAGGGTTAGGGTTAGGGTTAGGGTTAGGGTTAGGGTTAGGGTTAGGGTTAGGGTTAGGGTTAGGGTTAGGGTTAGGGTTAGGGTTAGGGTTAGGGTTAGGGTTAGGGTTAGGGTTAGGGTTAGGGTTAGGGTTAGGGTTAGGGTTAGGGTTAGGGTTAGGGTTAGGGTTAGGGTTAGGGTTAGGGTTAGGGTTAGGGTTAGGGTTAGGGTTAGGGTTAGGGTTAGGGTTAGGGTTAGGGTTAGGGTTAGGGTTAGGGTTAGGGTTAGGGTTAGGGTTAGGGTTAGGGTTAGGGTTAGGGTTAGGGTTAGGGTTAGGGTTAGGGTTAGGGTTAGGGTTAGGGTTAGGGTTAGGGTTAGGGTTAGGGTTAGGGTTAGGGTTAGGGTTAGGGTTAGGGTTAGGGTTAGGGTTAGGGTTAGGGTTAGGGTTAGGGTTAGGGTTAGGGTTAGGGTTAGGGTTAGGGTTAGGGTTAGGGTTAGGGTTAGGGTTAGGGTTAGGGTTAGGGTTAGGGTTAGGGTTAGGGTTAGGGTTAGGGTTAGGGTTAGGGTTAGGGTTAGGGTTAGGGTTAGGGTTAGGGTTAGGGTTAGGGTTAGGGTTAGGGTTAGGGTTAGGGTTAGGGTTAGGGTTAGGGTTAGGGTTAGGGTTAGGGTTAGGGTTAGGGTTAGGGTTAGGGTTAGGGTTAGGGTTAGGGTTAGGGTTAGGGTTAGGGTTAGGGTTAGGGTTAGGGTTAGGGTTAGGGTTAGGGTTAGGGTTAGGGTTAGGGTTAGGGTTAGGGTTAGGGTTAGGGTTAGGGTTAGGGTTAGGGTTAGGGTTAGGGTTAGGGTTAGGGTTAGGGTTAGGGTTAGGGTTAGGGTTAGGGTTAGGGTTAGGGTTAGGGTTAGGGTTAGGGTTAGGGTTAGGGTTAGGGTTAGGGTTAGGGTTAGGGTTAGGGTTAGGGTTAGGGTTAGGGTTAGGGTTAGGGTTAGGGTTAGGGTTAGGGTTAGGGTTAGGGTTAGGGTTAGGGTTAGGGTTAGGGTTAGGGTTAGGGTTAGGGTTAGGGTTAGGGTTAGGGTTAGGGTTAGGGTTAGGGTTAGGGTTAGGGTTAGGGTTAGGGTTAGGGTTAGGGTTAGGGTTAGGGTTAGGGTTAGGGTTAGGGTTAGGGTTAGGGTTAGGGTTAGGGTTAGGGTTAGGGTTAGGGTTAGGGTTAGGGTTAGGGTTAGGGTTAGGGTTAGGGTTAGGGTTAGGGTTAGGGTTAGGGTTAGGGTTAGGGTTAGGGTTAGGGTTAGGGTTAGGGTTAGGGTTAGGGTTAGGGTTAGGGTTAGGGTTAGGGTTAGGGTTAGGGTTAGGGTTAGGGTTAGGGTTAGGGTTAGGGTTAGGGTTAGGGTTAGGGTTAGGGTTAGGGTTAGGGTTAGGGTTAGGGTTAGGGTTAGGGTTAGGGTTAGGGTTAGGGTTAGGGTTAGGGTTAGGGTTAGGGTTAGGGTTAGGGTTAGGGTTAGGGTTAGGGTTAGGGTTAGGGTTAGGGTTAGGGTTAGGGTTAGGGTTAGGGTTAGGGTTAGGGTTAGGGTTAGGGTTAGGGTTAGGGTTAGGGTTAGGGTTAGGGTTAGGGTTAGGGTTAGGGTTAGGGTTAGGGTTAGGGTTAGGGTTAGGGTTAGGGTTAGGGTTAGGGTTAGGGTTAGGGTTAGGGTTAGGGTTAGGGTTAGGGTTAGGGTTAGGGTTAGGGTTAGGGTTAGGGTTAGGGTTAGGGTTAGGGTTAGGGTTAGGGTTAGGGTTAGGGTTAGGGTTAGGGTTAGGGTTAGGGTTAGGGTTAGGGTTAGGGTTAGGGTTAGGGTTAGGGTTAGGGTTAGGGTTAGGGTTAGGGTTAGGGTTAGGGTTAGGGTTAGGGTTAGGGTTAGGGTTAGGGTTAGGGTTAGGGTTAGGGTTAGGGTTAGGGTTAGGGTTAGGGTTAGGGTTAGGGTTAGGGTTAGGGTTAGGGTTAGGGTTAGGGTTAGGGTTAGGGTTAGGGTTAGGGTTAGGGTTAGGGTTAGGGTTAGGGTTAGGGTTAGGGTTAGGGTTAGGGTTAGGGTTAGGGTTAGGGTTAGGGTTAGGGTTAGGGTTAGGGTTAGGGTTAGGGTTAGGGTTAGGGTTAGGGTTAGGGTTAGGGTTAGGGTTAGGGTTAGGGTTAGGGTTAGGGTTAGGGTTAGGGTTAGGGTTAGGGTTAGGGTTAGGGTTAGGGTTAGGGTTAGGGTTAGGGTTAGGGTTAGGGTTAGGGTTAGGGTTAGGGTTAGGGTTAGGGTTAGGGTTAGGGTTCGGTCTAGTTTTTGGGTTAGGGTTAGGGTTAGGGTTTGGGTTTTTACAGTGCCAGTAGTGATGTGTAAAATTACTTCTTCAAACTATAAATATCTTACGACTTAGCTTCAAGCATTTGCTTTTTATTTTACTTTGAACTGTTCAAGTGTCAAGCAAATGGAATTGATATGACTTGCATGAGTTTTAGAATTTACACGTGGTGTTCATGAAAGTGGGGGAATTCTGTGCTGCAAATGAGATATGTGACAATAAGAATTAATGTAGTATTAGAAGCTATTAGTTAGTTAGTTAGTTAGTTAGTTAGTTAGTTAGTTAGTTAGTTAGTTAGTTAGTTAGTTAGTTAGTTAGTTAGTTAGTTAGTTAGTTAGTTAGTTAGTTAGTTAGTTAGTTAGTTAGTTAGTTAGTTAGTTAGTTAGTTAGTTAGTTAGTTAGTTAGTTAGTTAGTTAGTTAGTTAGTTAGTTAGTTAGTTAGTTAGTTAGTTAGTTAGTTAGTTAGTTAGTTAGTTAGTTAGTTAGTTAGTTAGTTAGTTAGTTAGTTAGTTAGTTAGTTAGTTAGTTAGTTAGTTAGTTAGTTAGTTAGTTAGTTAGTTAGTTAGTTAGTTAGTTAGTTAGTTAGTTAGTTAGTTAGTTAGTTAGTTAGTTAGTTAGTTAGTTAGTTAGTTAGTTAGTTAGTTAGTTAGTTAGTTAGTTAGTTAGTTAGTTAGTTAGTTAGTTAGTTAGTTAGTTAGTTAGTTAGTTAGTTAGTTAGTTAGTTAGTTAGTTAGTTAGTTAGTTAGTTAGTTAGTTAGTTAGTTAGTTAGTTAGTTAGTTAGTTAGTTAGTTAGTTAGTTAGTTAGTTAGTTAGTTAGTTAGTTAGTTAGTTAGTTAGTTAGTTAGTTAGTTAGTTAGTTAGTTAGTTAGTTAGTTAGTTAGTTAGTTAGTTAGTTAGTTAGTTAGTTAGTTAGTTAGTTAGTTAGTTAGTTAGTTAGTTAGTTAGTTAGTTAGTTAGTTAGTTAGTTAGGGTTAGGGTTAGGGTTAGGGTTAGGGTTAGGGTTAGGGTTAGGGTTAGGGTTAGGGTTAGGGTTAGGGTTAGGGTTAGGGTTAGGGTTAGGGTTAGGGTTAGGGTTAGGGTTAGGGTTAGGGTTAGGGTTAGGGTTAGGGTTAGGGTTAGGGTTAGGGTTAGGGTTAGGGTTAGGGTTAGGGTTAGGGTTAGGGTTAGGGTTAGGGTTAGGGTTAGGGTTAGGGTTAGGGTTAGGGTTAGGGTTAGGGTTAGGGTTAGGGTTAGGGTTAGGGTTAGGGTTAGGGTTAGGGTTAGGGTTAGGGTTAGGGTTAGGGTTAGGGTTAGGGTTAGGGTTAGGGTTAGGGTTAGGGTTAGGGTTAGGGTTAGGGTTAGGGTTAGGGTTAGGGTTAGGGTTAGGGTTAGGGTTAGGGTTAGGGTTAGGGTTAGGGTTAGGGTTAGGGTTAGGGTTAGGGTTAGGGTTAGGGTTAGGGTTAGGGTTAGGGTTAGGGTTAGGGTTAGGGTTAGGGTTAGGGTTAGGGTTAGGGTTAGGGTTAGGGTTAGGGTTAGGGTTAGGGTTAGGGTTAGGGTTAGGGTTAGGGTTAGGGTTAGGGTTAGGGTTAGGGTTAGGGTTAGGGTTAGGGTTAGGGTTAGGGTTAGGGTTAGGGTTAGGGTTAGGGTTAGGGTTAGGGTTAGGGTTAGGGTTAGGGTTAGGGTTAGGGTTAGGGTTAGGGTTAGGGTTAGGGTTAGGGTTAGGGTTAGGGTTAGGGTTAGGGTTAGGGTTAGGGTTAGGGTTAGGGTTAGGGTTAGGGTTAGGGTTAGGGTTAGGGTTAGGGTTAGGGTTAGGGTTAGGGTTAGGGTTAGGGTTAGGGTTAGGGTTAGGGTTAGGGTTAGGGTTAGGGTTAGGGTTAGGGTTAGGGTTAGGGTTAGGGTTAGGGTTAGGGTTAGGGTTAGGGTTAGGGTTAGGGTTAGGGTTAGGGTTAGGGTTAGGGTTAGGGTTAGGGTTAGGGTTAGGGTTAGGGTTAGGGTTAGGGTTAGGGTTAGGGTTAGGGTTAGGGTTAGGGTTAGGGTTAGGGTTAGGGTTAGGGTTAGGGTTAGGGTTAGGGTTAGGGTTAGGGTTAGGGTTAGGGTTAGGGTTAGGGTTAGGGTTAGGGTTAGGGTTAGGGTTAGGGTTAGGGTTAGGGTTAGGGTTAGGGTTAGGGTTAGGGTTAGGGTTAGGGTTAGGGTTAGGGTTAGGGTTAGGGTTAGGGTTAGGGTTAGGGTTAGGGTTAGGGTTAGGGTTAGGGTTAGGGTTAGGGTTAGGGTTAGGGTTAGGGTTAGGGTTAGGGTTAGGGTTAGGGTTAGGGTTAGGGTTAGGGTTAGGGTTAGGGTTAGGGTTAGGGTTAGGGTTAGGGTTAGGGTTAGGGTTAGGGTTAGGGTTAGGGTTAGGGTTAGGGTTAGGGTTAGGGTTAGGGTTAGGGTTAGGGTTAGGGTTAGGGTTAGGGTTAGGGTTAGGGTTAGGGTTAGGGTTAGGGTTAGGGTTAGGGTTAGGGTTAGGGTTAGGGTTAGGGTTAGGGTTAGGGTTAGGGTTAGGGTTAGGGTTAGGGTTAGGGTTAGGGTTAGGGTTAGGGTTAGGGTTAGGGTTAGGGTTAGGGTTAGGGTTAGGGTTAGGGTTAGGGTTAGGGTTAGGGTTAGGGTTAGGGTTAGGGTTAGGGTTAGGGTTAGGGTTAGGGTTAGGGTTAGGGTTAGGGTTAGGGTTAGGGTTAGGGTTAGGGTTAGGGTTAGGGTTAGGGTTAGGGTTAGGGTTAGGGTTAGGGTTAGGGTTAGGGTTAGGGTTAGGGTTAGGGTTAGGGTTAGGGTTAGGGTTAGGGTTAGGGTTAGGGTTAGGGTTAGGGTTAGGGTTAGGGTTAGGGTTAGGGTTAGGGTTAGGGTTAGGGTTAGGGTTAGGGTTAGGGTTAGGGTTAGGGTTAGGGTTAGGGTTAGGGTTAGGGTTAGGGTTAGGGTTAGGGTTAGGGTTAGGGTTAGGGTTAGGGTTAGGGTTAGGGTTAGGGTTAGGGTTAGGGTTAGGGTTAGGGTTAGGGTTAGGGTTAGGGTTAGGGTTAGGGTTAGGGTTAGGGTTAGGGTTAGGGTTAGGGTTAGGGTTAGGGTTAGGGTTAGGGTTAGGGTTAGGGTTAGGGTTAGGGTTAGGGTTAGGGTTAGGGTTAGGGTTAGGGTTAGGGTTAGGGTTAGGGTTAGGGTTAGGGTTAGGGTTAGGGTTAGGGTTAGGGTTAGGGTTAGGGTTAGGGTTAGGGTTAGGGTTAGGGTTAGGGTTAGGGTTAGGGTTAGGGTTAGGGTTAGGGTTAGGGTTAGGGTTAGGGTTAGGGTTAGGGTTAGGGTTAGGGTTAGGGTTAGGGTTAGGGTTAGGGTTAGGGTTAGGGTTAGGGTTAGGGTTAGGGTTAGGGTTAGGGTTAGGGTTAGGGTTAGG
>CM067316.1:51806347-52002034 GCA_034231615.1 Meghimatium bilineatum
AGACATGTCAACTATTCGGTTTCCATGACACCATGGTTGCTGGTGCGCCTCTCGGCCTGGCATCTCTGACTTCAGCACCTGTGCTTGCTTGGGCAGGATTGTGACCCTGCTCGATATTGTGTTGGCCCAACCAATCTTAGTTTCTAGCCTCTGTTGGCTGGACTAAGCCCCATCTCCACGTCAAGGAGTTGGCCTCGATGGGGATATAAAATATAATCTTCAGGCTCAGGTTGAAACTTTAGCTACTGCATGTTTTCCTGTGAAGGAGTGCAGGGAGGCTTTTTATTGGCTATGGAAATAAAGGCTGCTTTACCATAGCTGTGGCAGCGCCATGTACAGGAAGGATTTTTGATTGTACCTCCGAAAGAAAAAATCCTGTCCCAACCGTGGATTGAATCCGGGATCTCAAGGGTCCTGCTCAGGTTGAAAGGGACTTAAAATGCATGTGCAAGTTCATATAACAGAAAAAGAAAAGATATATTTAATATGACATATTTAGTCTGCTCTATTTAAGCTAAACTAGATCTAAATTTGAAGTCTAGATTTTTCATATAAAACACAAAAGTCATGTGATTTTGTTAGAGCATGAAGTGATAAGAGACCTGACAGTACTTAGCTTCAGATTGGGATGTGTTGCAGTTAGCTTTTTCCCTAAATTTTAACTATTCTAACATAGCAATGCTAGTTTACATTTTTTTGACTGGATGGACTGGAATGTATCTGAATGGGAAATTAATCCTTTATCTGAGCGATGTGATTACTAAGTACTTTCTAACATATCTTAAGATTTGCATTTCGGTACAATATAATTTTATTTTCTGTTTGTTCTCACATTCTTGCTGGATCTCTTTTGTAGAAGGACACTAGCCATACTAGATTTCCAGAAGAATGTAGTGTGTTACCATTTTATTTGTTTCATTGGCCAGACACATCTGACTTTGGTGATGTAACTAACACATTCAGTTTTTTTACTAATTCCACTGAAAGATGGAATTTTCAAGGTTCCATATTGCTAGAAGGCCAGCATTAATGAGAGAACTGGTTTTAATACTATAGATTAGTCACCAACCTCAAAGCTAGCCCACAGTCAAGTATACTTGACCTGTTTACTGATGTCTGCAATGCTATAGACATTGCCACAGATGCCAACTACGGTATTAAAAACAAATAGTGATTATTGCACTTTTACATTGAAGTGCCAAAAATATTCAGTACGTAATGATCAACCCAGCATTCATTGGATGTTGTAATTTTCTAGGCAATATTAATATGTTTAGTATGTTGCCATTAGATTATGAATGATCCAGTTTCACATTTGCCTGTTGCAGGGATTGAATCTGATACCTTGGAAGTTCAATAAATGATCCACACCTCTCCATCACAGAGTTTGAACATTTTAGACAATATTTTTACTTTAATGTTTAAATAGACAGTGTATGAAAGTACCTGACTTTACGTCTGGAGTCATAACTGTCCTGGCTAGCCAAAGATGATGTTTCATCTGATTCACCCGTCGGCAGAAGGTGTAACCCAGTTCTTGGGGTTGCTGCCAACAATGAAGATTCATCATCTTCCAAAACTGATGTACTATCCTCTGCCTAAAAACATATTCATCAAAACAAATAAAAATAAGAATAATCTACATATAAATGTGTTCTGATGAAATCCTGTACAAAGGATACAAAAAGTCCACACAAAAAAACCTTAAACAAATGAAAACAAACTTACTGAATGGAATAACTATCTATGCAATGTAATTATTAAATACAAGACTAACAAATAAATAATTAAATACAGCCAGCTGAAAAGTATTTTGCATCCAAAGGAAATAAAAACCAAAAAAAAACATATACTCTGCAGTGTTGCTGTAATCTTTTATCAACATTTCTCTATTACAACCATTTCAAATCTCCATATTTTTTTCAGTAACCATTACCGATAGAGTACAGTGTGTCAACAACTTCAGCACATTTAAAACAGGATTTAGTGATTGAATTTTTAACAGCTGAAAAGTCAACCTTAATGGCATTCACAGTTGTGTACAAGAAATTTATAAAACTATTGGTTGAACTATTGTGAATAGGTGGGCTCCGTTGAATTCGGATGTGTCGGCAATTGGCACAAATAAAATAGTGACACAGCACATTTCCATTCTCTGGATTACATCTTGCTGGAAATCTAGTAGGACCAATGTCTACAAGAGAGAACCAGTGGAAACTTGAGAATGAATGCTTAAGGAGTTGAATAGGTAGGCTATGGTATTTAATGAATTAGAAGCTGGCAAGTAAATATGGATGAACCTTTGAATGATTGGTCATCCTTTGAATGATTGGTCATCCTTTGAATGATTGGTCATCCTTTGAATGATTGGTCATCCTTTGAATGAATGTGAAGCATCAACAGATGGCTGATACATTGATTCAAAGTAACCATCAAAGCATAAACAACACATCACCACCCAGCTCAACAATACAAAAAAATAGACTGTCAAAGTTGAATGTGTTGGCCACTGGCAAAAATTATACGGTGGAAATGGCATTTTTTTCTTGTGTTATCTATTCTCTGGAATGAAAAATAATGAAAAAAAACTGTCAGTACTGCATTTTTGCAATTAGGGAGTTGCTGGGAGGTTTAGAGTGGCTTGTATGATAACATCCGCATGCCCTTGCACTCCCCATGTCACGTTCAGGGTGGAAAATTTTGCGATACAATGATGCCACATGTAATTTTTTTTTAAATTTACACACTGATAGAAAAAAACCCAGTCCTTACCTGGAATCAAACCCTGGAACTCTCATGTGCGAGACCAAAATTCTAACCTCTCTGCCATGCACCACACTCTCTGGACTACACCTGCTAGAAATCTGGTATGTCTATTGTCCTGCTACAAGAGATCTAGTGGGAGTTTGAGAATGAATGCTAAAAAATAAACACCCTTAAAGATGTTAAGTCCATATCTGCCAGGAACTTTTGGGAAATAATACTTATGTAGAACACAGTCAATGTAGTCTTACTGGATGACAGCTAACATTATCACTGTAGGTTGCTAATGTGAAAAAATACAAATGACAGTGCACAGGATATTTACATTAAAAAAAAACAATGAGTAGGAACGATACAACTAACATGTCCCAGCGAAATGTGGAAATGGACGGAAGGATAGGAACAGGAAATACATAAAATGTAAAAATGTAAATACATGTGGAAAAGAAAAGAATAAAGAGAAATGACAAAACAAAATGAATAAAATGAGAACTGCACCAACTGAGAGAGATAAACAAATGAATGGTTGGAATTAAGTCCAAAAGGCGTGAGGGTATCAAGCTCTAAAATTAACTGATTTTCAGAGCATATCTAGATCTATCAACAATGGTGCTGGATATGAGGGCAGTGACCTGAATATCAAGAGCACTGTTATGGCCGTCACCATTGAAGTGTGGTGACAGGAGTAGGTTTTCTGTGTTTGGTGTCATGAAAATGGCTATGGAAGTGGCCGCTCAATCTTAAGCCAGTTTTACAGATATATTGCTTACCACAGAGTTACATATTATAATGTAAATGACTTTATGGGATTCACATGTAAAGACCTCATCGATAGTGAAGGTGGCCTTAGGAAATGAAACAGAGCACATCTGAATCACATAATGACATGTGTAGCAACGAACGTGTTTGCAACGGACATTACCAAAATGGTCAAGAACAGAGGACCTAGCTGGTGTGTCACGCATATAGGTAACTACAGGCAAGTTCTAGAAAATTGCATGAGTGTCAGGGTCACACTGGAGAAGGGAATAATGCTTGAGCAGAATACACAGGACAGTAAGTAGAGTTATGGGGATGAAAGGTAAGGACAAGTTTAACACTTTCAGAGGAGGAAGAACCTTGGGAATTAGTCATGGTATCGAGGTGAGATAACTGATGTAAACAGAACCATGACTATGAAAGGATACTGTCAGAGAATGAGCATCTATGAAAGAAACCAATAATCTCAGAGGATTTCTCAAGAAAGTTATCATCACTGCATAAGTGACAAAGATGAAGATGCTGGGAGAATGGTAGAGAGTTGTGATAAGCAGAAGGATGAGAAGAAGTGTGGAGCAGAAAACCATGTGCACCAGTAAGTTTGTGATAAGCATGTACTGAGTAAAAATGTTTTATTGATTACTACATCCAGGAAAACTAAACAAAAATATTTCAGTTACATTATATGAAAACAAAAATATTTCAGTTACATTATATGAAAACAAATATATTTCAGTTACATTATATGAAAACAAAAATATTTCAGTTACATTATATGAAAACAAGAATATTTCAGTTACATTATATGAAAACAAGAATATTTCAGTTACATTATATGAAAACAAAAATATTTCAGTTAAATTATATGAAAACAAAAATATTTCAGTTACATTATATGAAAACAAAAATATTTCAGTTACATTATATGAAAACAAAAATATTTCAGTTACATTATATGAAAACAAAAATATTAGAATTGTTAATATTTACCTCATTGAGTATGCTCTCCAATGTTGGGACACTGTCAACTTTTGGAATATCGAACTCTGAGTCATCAAGCTGCATGTTGTATGAAGTATAAAACAATAATCAATTAATTGTTTTAGCATAGGTAGTCCAGTCCAGGACATTTTGGTATAGGCCAAACTTAATAATAATAATAATTTTGCTAGTCGATGATGTAATTATTGTAATATTATTTTTGGTATATGGAGCTGTAGATCCAAAACACACAGTGCTAATGTGAGTGAATTATCCACATCACTGTTTGTGTTTTCGACCTCCAGGGTCTTTTCAGACCACCATAGTCCATAGCATATCCACTAACTACAACTACATTATTTTTAACGTCAACAACAGTAACAACACACACAGTACACTGTCGACGTCGTCACACCACATCATCTTGTTTACTTTTTGTGGCCTGTGATATTGACAATGTTTTAATGTTTGATTTGATCGGGCTACTTCAGTATGTGTTGTGTAAATATCAGCATAGGCATATTCCTGAATGATTGATTGAGAATTTAACAATAAACAATAACAAAATGTAAGTTAAGTTTACTTACTTTACTTAACTAGGCCTCTTACTCAGTGTCACTAACTAACTTTAGAGTGCCTTCTAAGAAGAAGGCTTCTTTAACTTTTAGACCTGGACTCTAAATTGGGGTCACACTAAACCTTTGATTAAAGTTACCAAGCGTTCGAATATAACACACGAAAAATAAATTGTATGCTCATACCCATGCTTGTATTAGCCTACCTCATCAATATCGAAAGACAGAGCACTCATTTTATCCCCGGACGGTCCATTTGTAGAATCCGTTCCGCCTTCTTCCGCCATGATTTTCTATCCACAAGAGCAGGTAACTATAGATTGTTAATTTGTGCCGTCTGCTTGAAATTCCACATTTAGCTTTTACTCTATTTTTGATTTCTGGTTTATAATATATGCGATACCAGACCTCGACCTCCTCTATTTTTCTCCATGGTTAAAAGCTTTGATATAATGAAAGTTGACTAATGTCTGCAGTTGAACGAGAGTATCTAAGAGTTACGAAGTTCGTTTTCAAAATATCTGCCGGCCAGCAGACTGAGCTGGAGCAAAACAAAATTTGTGTCGTGGTTTAGACATACAACTTGGCCGCAATTTCTGTGCCTTTGGATCCGATATATTCGAATTAAACGTGGCATTTGTACTACACCACAAGAAAAAAAAACTATGTTCATCTGAAACAGCACTGATGGACAAGCTATACGGACCTGTCATGGAGCGGGTAACCACACCAGTCCTAGATCATTAAAGAAACCCATATCAATCTTGCAGGTTTACAAGAAAACTACTTTCAATAATACAACTCCGATAACTCTGGTTTGGACAAGTGAGAGCTGCTGTCACCACCTCTATTTCCATTCTTATACTCGATGTTGTAGTGGGGTACGCAGCTGACTTCTCAGTTAATTTTTTGCCATTTTGGTAGGCCACGAACCTCAACCACACCTGTTTGTTTCTTGTGTTACTGAGCCGTCTGTGTAAATTGGTGAATCATGTAGCTTTGAGTTCTGCACTATCAGTTCATGGATCATTCCCGGTGTTCAGTTGGCAGCCCAGTCGCGGCACTCTCTTCTCATCTGTATCACAACTATTGTCAATAACTTTCTATCTTTGCCGAATGTCACCCATTCACAGCCTCTTCCTACTTCCTCCAACTTAAGCGTCTGAGTAGGGTGTCCCTGCTTCTGCCACCCAAGACATTCTTCTCTTGATACGCCTTCCTTTTGTGTTGTATAAAGATTGGTGTAAGAGGTGATGATCATTACTGGCGACTTCTTTAACCTGAGCTATTTTATGTCTTGCTTTGATGTTAGGTAGGTCTAGGAGAAACTCATGGCAGCTATAGGCGTAGGCCTATCTCTTGTGCATCCCGGTACAGCTCTCATTGCCTCGTTTCGAACTTTCTACAGTCTATACACCTGTGTTTTGCAAAGTTTAAGTAAACCTAAATCATAGTCCAATACAGATACTACCATTGCCGGCATCAACTGAAAAAGGGCGTGTTGCGGCATCTCTGTAGATGTCATGATTTTGACTACATTGACACCCTTCCTAGCTTTCTGAATGACATTGTCAACATGTTTCGCGAAAGACAAGACTTCTATAAAAAAAAAAAGGTTTGCCTAGATATTTCACAGTCTGCTCCCTGCCAATGTTGCCAAGGCAGGTGGCTGCTGGTACCGTGTCTGTGATTATGTTGTTGTTCAGCGAGAAACCAGACGACCTTTGCCTTGGTGGAATTGATGACTGCCTTGTAGTCAGTGCACCAGAGGGAGGGTGCAAATGTTCTAGATTACTCTTGACGCCTTCAGTCATGTCTCTTCTGTTTCTGCCGTGCTTGTACAGCAAAAGGTCGTCCGCATATGTTAGTATCATGCCGGGTCCAGCTTCCTGAAGCTGTGATTTTTTTGTATATGTTGAAGTTAAAGAGTACATGTGATAATGGTAATCCCGGTGCTATAGTTCTGATGTCCAATATCCAGTGCAGCAGGTCTGAACATTAGCGCCATTGCTATCCATCGAATTATCCACGAGTTTTGGGTGTGGGAGTTTCGAATGTAAAATAATGTACCTTATCCATTCACTGTTAAATGTAGCCTAGTCATGTAGCTTGGTTGATAAGAAATAAAAGTATTGATCTTTCTATAACATTTAACTACATTATAATAACATTTTAAGAAGGTAACTATGTATTACTTTCAGAAAATAACAGATATGGTAGAGGAGTTATAATGAAATGTTTCAGATGTTATGTTTTAATTATGATTAAATGTGACAGTAACGAATATTGCAGAAAAATATGAGAGATCTAGTAACAATTGAATCCAATTTTGAAGTGAAAGCAATGTCGTCATCATCAGGTGCCGTGTCCGCAACGAAAGTTGGTTACAACGGACCTCAAAATCATTTATATCTAGCTATAGTTGTACACTGCTAGACGGTAACCTGTCCATCTCATGATGTTTCCCTCCCACTGGTATCTCTATGCCTACCTTTTGATCGACTCTACACTTAAATCTAACATCAAGTAAGCGTTTGATCGAATCTACACTCAATTCTACCATCAAGTAAGATCTTGATCGACTCTACACTCAACTCTACCATCAAGTAAGATCTTGATCGACTCTGCACTCAACTCTACTATCAAGTAAGCGTTTGATGGACTCTACACTCAACTCTACCATCAAGTAAGATCTTGATGGACTCTACACTCAACTCTACCATCAAGTAAGATCTTGATCGACTCTAGACTTAAATCTACCATCACGTAAGCGTTTGATCGACTCTACACTCAACTCTACCATCAAGTAAAATATTGATCGACTTTTCACTCTACCATCACGTAAGATATTTCACTCCTGCATGCACTGCAATAGAACTTTCCGTGCACGAATCGGACTCATCGTGCATCTTCGAACTCACAAACCAAATTATACAATTATCAGTTTTAATATTTTTTAAAGTTTATATTAATTTTTTTCCCCATCGCATTTAATGTTTTTCATACCATGCTCATCTTCGCTTGCGAAGGAGGAACTTCATCAAGATCTTGGTCGACTTTACACTCAACTCTACCATCAAGTAAGATTGTCAACAACTTTTATTATTTTTTTAACATGCCCAAAATAATGAAGTTGTTAGGTTTTTGTTTCCTTTAATTAATGCATAAATTTTTTTTTCTCCATACACAGCGTTGTCAAAACCATTTTGTTCACCTTCTCTTTTCACGCATTTCTCTCTATACTTTATATATATATATATATATATATATATATATATATATATATATATATATATATATATATATATATATATATATATATATATATATATACTCAACGACACCAATTGTCTTGTAGTTTGATAATTATCCATTTTTACATTGATGTGGAATATAAGCACCATTTTATATAGTATGTTTGTGATTCATTTAGGCGTTAATATTTTCCCCATTAGTCATATCATTGCCATTGATTTGAAATGACGTTAATTTATATCACATGGAAAATTATAGGCAAACTACTGAGATTGATGTTAAATTATTTGCAAATGATACATTTAAAAATTATTTGGAAGTGGTTTTAAAAAAATAGATGGAAACTTGCAGTAAGGTCTATCTATCTATTCGCTGAAACCCTTTGTTGCATTTCGGCGTCAGGGGTAGAAGGGTTTTCTGGAGACGGCTCTCTTGTGTACTTAGTATATTGTGGAATTTTTTCGCCTCTTTTATTTCGGTGGTCCATCGTTTTGTGGTCGGCCTCTAGGTCTGCTTTCATTGTATCTGTGTAGCATAGCTTGCTGTGGTATGATGTCTGATGGTAGTCTGCTTATGTGTGCAAACCATTTGATCTGTTGTCTCTTGATGTATTCTAAGATTGAGGTGGTGCCGGTTTTTTGTCCATGTCCTCATTCCTTACCCTGTCTCTTAACGATATTCCTAGGATTCTGCGTAAGCACGCCATTTCAGCTGTCACAAGTTTACGTTTATCTTGCGCTGTCGTTGTCCATGTTTGGCGTTGGTAGCACAGCGTTGGAATAATAATCGTTTTGAATAGTGTTATTTTGGTGTTTAAATCTACGTGTTTGTTTCTGAAGATTGGTGTCATTTGCTCTAGGGCTTGGTATACTTTACTACAATATTGTGTATTTCTTTACTGCTCTTGTCGTCTATTGTTATATTACTTCTAAGTATGTGAATTCTGTCACTTGGTTAAGTCTGTTGTTTTCAATGTATATATTGGTGCTTCTTTCTGTTCTTCCTATCTTCATTAGTTCGATATTTTCTATATTTATCTTCATGTTAAAGGTATGGCATGTTTGCTGTAATCTATCTATTTGTCTGTAGTTTTTCTTCTGATGATGCCACTAGTGCTTGGTCATCTGGAAATAGTAGTTCGTTTAAGTTATTCTTCAGATTATTTTTCTCTCCAGTAATTTGCTGAAGATTTTTCCTACGTGGCATAATAGTGAAATGTCTCTATACTTAGTGTTGTCTCTCTTACTGCCTTTTTTCTTCCAGATGGGGACAATCACTGCTGTATTCCACTCCTGTGGTGTCTTTTATGTCTTCCATATCACATTGAACAGTCTATGTAGCCACTTTATAACTGTCACTGTTATCATTTTTATTAGTTATATAGGTATTCTATTCCTGGTGCTTTGTTGTTTGGTGCATGGTTAGCTGCATCTTCAATTTCGGATTTCAGAATGTATGGTTCTAGGTCTTCTTCTATTGTATTTATTGATGTATTCACTTCTCCTTCCTTTAAGTTTAACAGTTGATTGAAGTAATTTTTCCATCTTTCCGTGATTAATTGGGACCTATTTAGTATGTTGCCGTGTTCATCGTTGATTATTTCTGTTGGTTCGTAGGTGTCTTTTTTTACTTCTAATGATTTGTATTTTCTTGTAGGACATCTTTGGTGCATTTTTTCTATCATTTTGTTTAGCATTTCTCCATATTCTTGCTATGACTTAACTTTTGCAGTTTTGATGATGTTCTTGGTATTAATCTTTGCTCTCTTTTATGCTAAGTAATCTTCATGTGTTTTGCTTATTGCCCATTTCTTGTATTTTTGTTTTTTTATCTTTCGTTGCTTTCTTTACATAATCTGTCCACCAAGCTGTTATCTTTGGTTTCGCGCCTTTGTGGTTTTTATATCCACATAATTCCCTGTTGTTTGAATGATGACATTATTGAAATATTTCCATTCTTCTTCTGTGTGCTGGGTGTTTTCTGGTAGCTCTTCAAATACTTCGTTAACTTCTTGTGTATATTTGCAGTAAGCTAAATGGTAAGATTAGAATAAATGTATCTCGTACTAGATTTATGGATCAAACCAACTAGGAACTAATTATTCAAGTGCAAATATCCTAAGGCATAAGAAACTTTCTTTAGAATAGTTCTATGGAGTTTTCTGAACGTTTGACGTCTCTGAGCAAACATCGCACAACACAAATAAAAGTGTTGAACTTGTGGATGGAGGCTGTATTAATAGAGGCAAAGAAGAAATCAATATTTGCAGCGAAGTTAATTAACCAATTAACCAACCAAACTAACCAATTAACTAACCAAAGGACGAACGAATCAACGAATCGATTATCGAACCAACCAATTAACGAACCAACCAAACAACTAGGCAACTAATTAACCAATCAATTAACCAACAAATCAACCAGTTAACCAACGAACTAGCCAATTAACAAATAAACCTGCCAATCAATTAACTAATCAGCCAGCTATTTAGCTTGTTGACTAATAAGTTTGAGAATATTGCAAAACTGCAGATAATGGTGCTATTATATCCTATTATTATTATTATTATTATTATTATTATTATTATTATTATTCTTTTGCGATACGATTAGTATAATATTAATATGTGTTTTGGGCTGAGGAAAACCAAGTGGGCATGAATAATTCACAACAGGAAGTTTTCAACCCTACTTATGGCTATGACCTTTTTTAAAAAATAAAGGCTAGCTGGCCTTCTTCAGTGTTTATCACTTTATGTCTCATTAAACATTGTTTAAATAGTTCGTTCCTGTGGCCATCTGCGTGGCCTTCGAGTCCTGTACTGTGACTCCATGTTCAGGATGCAAAGAATAGGACCACTGTATTCTTTCTATGCATATTATAGGATGTGACTAAAGAAAGTTGAGGGATAGGCTGATAACGTGTCACTGTTGAAAAGATCATAATTGTCATACTGATTCCCTAGCATCAATTACTTATTTTATTTCTTCTGTCAAATGATATCCGCGGATGGCGAAGTGGTGCTTGCCAGTGGATATGTTGTCATTTTGTGGCTGTTTTCTAGATGTCAGGGTATGCTAAATGTGCCATGGCTGTTGATTGGTCAACAGATCTGGCAGAAGAATCATGAACTATTTGGCCCAGGAGTATGTGCTAGATTCGTTACTGGCAGAACGTGTTGATCCTATGATGGTAATAAACATAGGAGTTCTGGTGTCATCTAAGTTCTCACCCGAGGAGGACCTGAGGAGAATCGAACGGAGACTTGTTTGATTATCACAATTACAATTGAATTACGAGCAACTTTCTGTTATTTGCAATTTGCAGTGTAAAAACAAGATAGAACGAACCAACGTTTCGATCAAACTGTCTTCATCCAGATAGGGACACACACACACAGGCTTGGAGGAGTTGTAATCTGAGAACTACATGAGATCGTGTAATGTGAATGAAATTATATAGTATACATAAAACTATGCAGTTTACACGAAATTATCAGAATTGAGAATCGAGTAAGAGAAGGAAAAAACAATGCAATAGTTCGAAATTATATGCTAACAAGAAGCATTCATTCAATATGTGTCTGAGTATTTTAACTTTAATTTTCTTTCATACACGGAAGAATTCAAATTTCAGCGATGTATGTAATGCATTCAGAAGAAATCTCCTACTAAGAGAAAGCATATTAGATCGAGGTAAAAAATATAGTGAAAATGTGAGACATAAAGAGGGAAGACAGTGAAGATAAGAAACATTAAAGCAGAAATAAGTGAAAGAAAGAAAGAGAGAGAGAGAGAGAGAGAGAGAGAGAGAGAGGATAATATTAAAATACAAGAAAAATTGCGGGATATAAAGAATAGTGTGCAGATGAAGAACAAGAGAATATGGTGTTTTTAGTTAATGAAATGGTATATACTTCCTGTTTCACGATAGAAAATTGAAAATAAAAAAATGCTGCTGACTAGTAGGCCTATAGGTCAGAAGTTCTAGCAACACATGCACTTAAAAAACAACAATTATTGTAGTTTTTACTCTGTTTATCAGTGATTACACAAATCCTTCTCTAGATGTAGGCACTATAGATTGCGTCAATCATCTGGGCTGATCCGTCACATTTTTTTCAATGGTTACTTTCCATATACCGTGATTCGTCAGACAGCACGGATGTTTCAGAGGTCATCCAAATGTTGTGACCAGTACTCCGGACCTATATATATGGTGTGCAAGGATGAAAAATCTTTTTAGTGCGCTGGCGAAATCGAATTGTCTGCTGCAAAGATTGTGCCATAATTACTATCTGTAAGATCATTAAATGTTTTTTTAAGTTCTTTAACAAAATCTAAAAACCTGCTCTCATAAACGTCCAACTTTTGTTGCCTCAAATTTTCTTCATATATTTTGTGGACTGACTTTGCCTTCCCACGTTTCTTCAAGTTCTGAACACTTATTCAGTAACAGCCATCTAGATACTTTTCTATTTCTAGATAGCGATGGTTTAGTTCGCAACATCAAAGAATTGACCACATCATTTCCTAATGTAGCACCGTTTAGCATTAGCGTTCCCAACCCAGTGCTCTGGTAATGGCATGTGATGGTCCCCCCATGAGAGACAAAAAGTGTTCGCGAGCACTAATGATTGTGAGTTCCCTTTACAGTTGAAAGATTGTTGTACAAAATGTGCAGTGTTCCTATACACGAGTATGGCAGAAAGTAACGGTGGGGTTGTTTGGTGTGAAGAGGTGTTCGTCGTAAACAAGATAGTTATGTGGCCAGTTTTCATGTTCACTTGTATATTAGCTTTCCCTTTCATCCTATTATATGTTATAGTCCCTGCCCATATTGTGACAGTGCTTCTCGTCTGTAAACGTTGAGAACCCCCGGTTTAGCATCGTGGTGTCATCGTGAATGATAAATCACCCGTTTTGATGTTGTTAAATCGTCGAAGACGGCTGTGTCGGACCTGTGGTGAAAATAAAACGACGACACAACGCATTCCATTCTCTGGACTACATCCTGCTGGAAATCTGGTATGGTCATTGTCCTGCTAGAAGAGAGATCCATTTGACAATGAACGCTGATGAAGAAGAAGATATTGTGTAAGCTCAGGAACCAGAGCATATAGTAACTTAATATCAACTGCTGCGGAACAGAAGAAGTGAGGTGTTCAGTGTAAACAAGATAGTTATGTGGCCAGTTTTCATGTTTTTCTTGTACATTAGCTTTCCCTTTCATCCTATTATATGTTATGGTCCCTGTCCATATGTTGACAGTGCACACCGTCTGTAAACGTTGAGAACCCTCGGTTTAGCATCGTGGTGTCACCGTGAATGATAAATCACCTGTTTTGATATTGTGTGTGAGCCCAGAAACCATTACATACAGTAACTTAACATCAGCTGCTGCGGGACAGAACAAGTGGATTGGTCCATAGGCCGTATTTCCCTCATCCCTGGTTTACAGCTATTCTAATTTGGAAATAGTTGTTCAATTAAATAGGTTCCTACTGTATTCATTATGACCCAATGAATGACATCGCAACCATTGTTCTGATACAGCTGGTGTTAATGGAGGCCTTAAGGTCACGGTCTAATTCCAATTGAAGAGAATATTATTTAATTTTACAAATGGGCTCGCCGTTCTGTACACATTTAATATAAATAAAGCTGTGTAAATGCCATTACTTGTAACAGGGTTTCCATAATTTGGCTATTTCCTGGCCAAATATAATATATTTTGCCAGTTTGAAATGCCCCTGACCACAAAATATATAATTTGGTAATTTTGTATTCTGTGTCAACTTGAAAATATATTAATAGAGGAAATTGATCATTTTGGTTGCATATTTTGCCTGTAATTTGGATATATTCAATTTCTAGTTTGTGGCAACCCTGATTTGCATCTATGTAATCTGTGTTTGCATTTCCTCTCTTATTCCCACGCTAGTATCGCACATCAGAATGCACGATATAAGCTACAACTTCAAGCAGTATGTTACTATGGTATAAGAATAACGCCACGGACGTAATTGTATATCTATATGTAAGGCAAGTTGTAAATTTATCTTCCTTATTTTAACCATAAAAAAAGTTTATGTTAACAATAATTCTTGATACATGAGATATTGCATATGTAATACATTCTTACAATATAATGTCTAGTTTATAAAATATGAATTTATGACGTTGCTTCAATTGTACATTAGCGGTATTGATTTAAAAAGCCGGGCAAAATCCAATTTGAAAAAGTAAGATCGGCACATCATTTTGATGACAAATCCTTTTTTTTCATGGAAAATCTTGATGTATAAAATTCTGAGGGTTATTGATGAGGGGATCCTCCTTCGCAAAATAGCAAGATAAGATGAACATGCCTGTAGAAAAGGAAAAGCTTGGTTTACTTGTTTGTGAATCCTCAGATGACTGTTTTTGTTGCTGAGTGTTATACAATATAAAGAATAAATGTTATCAAAGGGCGCGTGCATGACTGCGGGCGTAAGTGACTATGTATATAACGACAAAAATAGTAACAATAAGGTCAAACAATTTTGACCATGGATGATTCTGAAGTTGAGTGACCAGCGTACAGTAAGGGTAAAAGGATATAAGGTACGGCTGTTCCACTGGAAATATGGTTACGGAAGCCTAACGTTCAGTGAAATCTGTAAAAAAAAAACCCACTGAACATATGAATTAATACCGTTAAAATATGATGTATCGGGCCATTTGCACAAATAAAACTGCAACACGGCGCATTTTCGCTTTCTAGACTACTGGAAATCCCCCTGGAAATCTGGACTGTCCTGCTACAAGATAGATCCAATAGGAATTTGAAAACGAACGCTGAAGAAAAATAATTGCTCCCTTAAAGATATGGATTTGTGATCATTTATCAATACAGGTTTTGGCATCAGTAAAGTGTAATTGTATGGTATAAATAACCAAAACTGTCAGATGATGTTCAGCAAAGTGGAGAGTGTCACAGCAACAAAATAAAGAAGCGATAAATATTATATTAATTAATGATGTTAAAGGATATTCTAACTATCAAATAGGGAAACTAATGTAAAATAAAAATTAACAAAGGAACACGGACGTAATTCTGCATTACTTGGGATTGTATGGAAGTGTTAATATTCATAATAATCAATATTTCTTTGTTCTGACAAAATGTAATTTTTTTTCTGTGTTACTGAAAACTAGACAATGTTGAGCAACAAATATGATGTCACAACACACAACACTAAATCGGGCATTGCAGCACCTCAAGCTGGCAATCATCAATTTACAAAAAAATGCACATCTGTGCACACATGGAGCGATAAAGCCAACAGCCTGAACGAAATTGTAAGAATGGCCAAGTTTCCTTTGGTTGTCAAGGTAAAATATTCACGTCCTTCTAATTTAGAACAAAAATCTCCAGTGAATTCTTTATTAATCAGATAACATTTTAACTGTGTCTATTCCTAATAGCATATTCTACTATATACATAACTTTTATTCTAACCAACTGTTGTTCGTCCATCTTCTTCTAATATGTGTTCGTCAGCATCAGTAGTTCCCAAACTTTTCCTGGTAAGGCCCTTATTAGATACACTTCCAATACCTCACCCACCCCCTCCAATAACTTTAAATAACTTATTTGACCCCAATTTAACCACATTTCACTTTTTTTTTAAACATGCCTATATTTATTACTTAAAAGCAATTATGAATTAAATACATCAATTTCCCAAATTTCTTGGCGCCCCTTACCCCTTAAGATCACCTCAGGTTCCACAGGGGTTCGTGCCCTGTTTGGGAACCACAGGTCTGTTTTAATCTTCAAGACTTACAAATGCTAAAGCTCGCTTCCTATGAACATTTACAGGTGAGGGGGTTTTCTAGAGCTTTCGTATATACCAAATAACTTCCAACTCTCAACTGTCTGAGATGTCTGAGAATACTCAGATAAGGTCTATGACAGTCTCTCACTCTCTTTCTCTCTCTCTCTCTCTCTCTCTCTCTGTGTGCGCGGCACGTGCGTATGTGCGAGCTTTTATGAAAAGTCAAATACTCAGATGGGGTCTATCACAGTCTCTCTCTGTGTGTGTGTATGTGCGCCTCTGTGTGCGCCCACCGGTCTGAGAAGTCAAATACTCAGATGACATTCTATGTGTGTGATTAGAAGTCATATTTCACAATTTTCTAAGCAGACACCTAATCACTTGAAAACCATTCAACCATGAATTCAACCATTTGGAAGCATCTATCTTGACCACACATTTCTCATACGACTGGATGACTAGAATACGTCCAATCTTCTTCACAGTGTGTATTTCCAGTTTTGTTTCAAGACCAAAACAAACTTGAAAGTTATCAATAGCTATTTTTGACTGTTGTGAAATAGCGTGATAATCAGCAAAGACACAGAAGAACAGGAGGTAAACATAAACATACAGAGAGAGAAACTACAGCAAGTAAAACAGTATCAATATTTTGGACACATAGTCACAAATGATGGCAGATGTGAAACAGAAGTTAAAAGGAGAATAGGAATGGCTAAAAGTACCTTCAATGACATGAGGAAATTATTAATATCTAAACAAATTATAAACAAGTTAAAAATGAGAATTATAAAATGCTTCATCTATTCCATTAATCTGACTCCAGCCCGGGAGACTTATACAAGTCAGTAAACCTTATGTCTTCTGGCCCTAAAGACTCCTATAAGTCATACTCCAATGACATTCATATTGTTTTTTTTTTTCGGTATTTATATCAACATAAGAATGTTTCCAATCGAAAGTGTAATATGTCCACATTACTTCTTGCATGATTTTTATGTGTATTGATATCAATTTTGTAAAGTTATTGATAAGTTTTGATAATGGGGGTATGTGACGTCATTTTTCCTTATATGTTTTATATATATTTTCCAATTTACTTATTTTCGTAAAATAATAACTATTTTATTTACTTTGGTCTCATTTATTATGAAATCCAACCTGGCAAATGCTTCTAGCATCGTGTTTGCAAATATACGCCATTTTGTAAGAAAGATTAGCCATATTTTCATTTGAGTTTCGTGTGAAGTTAAGTCTACTGTTTTTGATAGATGTCGAAATTCTTTCTAAATAATACATTTTCGACGCACTATGCATATATATTATACATTATTGTGTTCGTAATTGGATTATCTACATAAATGATACAGTTTGAGTGGAATTTATTGATTCAAATATGCGGTAAGGTCAAATATCATATCTAAAATAATATGTATTTGTCATTTACATATTTTCTTGTCTGTCTAAAATAATTTTTATATTTTAACATAATTTTTTTTTCAAAATGATCTTGTGATAATCATATTCTCTGTCCATTTCTGTTTCGAAATATATATATTACGTTATAATGTAAATATATTTAGAAGTACTATTTCTTGTTTCCGTGATGCATGTGCACACAAAAAAATCGAACAAAATTTAATTACGTTTAAACGCTAAAAATATTCCGGCCAGAATCAGTTAATGTATGGCTCAGAAACATGGACACTAAATAAACAATTAGAAGACAAAATTGATGCCTTTGAGATGTGGGTATATAGAAGAATAGGGAGAACATCATGGAAAGAGAAGAAAACAAATAAAGAGGTGCTTAAGACGTGGTAGCCTAGTGGATAGTGAGCTTGCTTGCTATCATCTGGTTACAGCGTGCCAGGTTCGAAACCAAGTCTGGACATTAAAAAAAAATGTCCGGGTTGTGATTTCTCACTTGACACGACCACTCCTCCAGTCGACTCAGCTGTAAATGAGTACCTGACGCATGAGTTAGGGAAGGTAAAAAAAAAACAGCAAGGAAGGGAACTGGCCACCCCACCTAATAGTTGCTGCGGCTTAGTACATGAAGAGTTATCTTCATCCCCGACGGCAGATGCCATGGGACCTACCTTTACCTTTTACTAAGAGAAATAAAGATCAGGCAAATAAAATACTTTAGACACATTAAAAGACATGACACCGTATTGAAGTCCTTACTTGAGGGTAAAGTCAAAGGGAAGTGAGCAAGAGGTAGGCAGAGATACAAGTGGGAGAGTAACATCACACGATGGACAGGTTACAGTCTAGCAGAGTGCACCACCAAGACAAGAGACAGGAGATGTTGGAGATACGTTGCAACCAACCTTCGTTGCGGAGACGGCACTTAATGATGATGATAATGATGATGAAATAGCGTAAACCTCTATGGTTTGGACATGTAACGAGACACGACTCCAGTTTCACAACTTTTTTTGTGTACAAGAAACAGTTGGGGGTTGAAGGAGAAGAGGATGTTTGAGACAAACCTGGATTGATATCATCAAAGAATGATTTTAGCATGATTTTTCTACATTCGTTCGAATGGCTGAAGACATATATTTGGAGGAGTTTCTGTGCTTGTCTCCAATGTAGCAACATCTAAGCTACGACCCTGACTGTTTACAAGTCTTATTATATTTATATATCTTATCTTCTATACACCATCTTAGTCTTCTTCATCTTCTATAGTTTTCAAGAACATGATAGCTGATCTAATTAAAATAACAAAAATAGATCTGTCTTCACTTCAATTAATCTTTCTCCGCTGAATACGGATGTGTCGGGCCATTGGCGCAAATAAAACAGCGACACAACGAATTTCCATTCTTTGGACTGCATCCTGCTGGAGATCTAGTAGTACTGCTACAGGAGAGATCCAGCAGGAGTTTGAGAATGAACGCTGAAGAAGAAGAAGAAGAAGAAAATTAATCTTTCTATCAACATTCTAATGATATAGATGACATTATTTGTCCCTTTTCCCGTTTAAAAACTGTTTTGTTTTTTGGCAATACTGGCCGTAGTTTCCTTCTTAATCTCATTATGATGATTCAAAGTAAAATTTTAGTCATAATACACATTCAACTTTTGGTGGGATGGTCATCACATTCAACTTATGGTGGGATGGTCATCACATTCAACTTATGGTGGGATGGTCATCACATTCAACTTATGGTGGGATGGTCATCACATTCAACTTATGGTGGGATGGTCATCACATTCAACTTATGGTGGGATGGTCATCACATTCAATAGCTCCCGGTGTTTTAGGTAATGTTATGAATATGGATTTTAATAAATTACCTGATAAATAATCAGTGTTGTAAATATAATTTAATAGCTTTGTTATTACTTCTGTGTCAAAATCACCTATTGCATCAATCTCTTCTATTGTTATATTATCTTGTCCAGGTGACTTTCCCTTTTTCATTTGTTAAATTGTTAGCTCTACCTCCGAATATGTATTCTGACTTGTTGAGTTTGGTCTATTGTCATCATATAATTCTTTAATATATTCTGTTCATCTTTGCATTATAGGTTCTTGTCCCATTAAAACTGATCTGTCCTTAGATTTCAGACAACCGATGGATGCTGTTGATCTTTTGTCAATAAGTACATTTATCTTTCTGTGCATATTTTTCATGTCAATTTTGTGTTCATGTTCTATTTCTTGACAGCTTAGATTTAACCACTTTTCCTTTGCCTCTAGACATTTCTTATCTCTTTCTTTATGATTTTTGTATATTTTACTTTATCTTGTTTATGTTTTCTTATTTTTTTTCCTCCATCAACTCTAGTATTTCCGTCATCCATTTTTTTTCTTAAGTTTTGGCTTGATCTTTGGTATTAGCTCCGAAGAAGTTTGTTGCAGTGATTCCTTTATCATAGTCCACTGTTCGTCAATATTCTGGATTTTCTCGATGCCTTTATATGTTTTGTATTGCGATGTTACATTTTTCTTTTAGTTCTTTGCCTTCTTGGAGTTTCGTTAACTCCAATCTCATATGTCTAGTAGATCTCTTTATTTTCTTTAAAATGATTCTCAGTTTACCTATTACCGGTACATGGTCGCTATTACAGTCAGCCCCTGGTCGTGTCTCGACGGAGATCAGACTGTTTCTAAATCTACTTCCTATCCAAATGTAATCTATCTGGTTACAAGTGTTATCTGGCAGTATACATATATTAATTAGATTGCTATTGCTTTCTGAATGGACCGGATGCACAGTTGCCTATAGCTGGGTTTGTACATAGTGGCTGGCCACCACACACACACTGTACAACTTTGTCAAAAACAATACTGCAGGGAACCGTCAAATGTGCAAGAAACAGAAGAGATTAAAAGCATCGACAGACATAATCAAGGAATGGACAGGATAAGTTTTTCCTCACTCATTCACATCATTGAGGATAGAAATCACTGGAGGGCTCTGTGGGCGGAAGCGTCCAATGTGGTACCTTTACGATCATGACGGGTTACAGGCTTATAGATAGATACTATGTAAAAATATATGTGGCTTTATGATATCCTTTGTTATATTTCATGTAACATTTAATTGAGAAATATTGTGTTTTTGCATGTGATACTCATCTTACTGTTCTCATTATTGTAGTTCATTGCAAGTTTTATTCCATATTTCCTAATGGAGTAAATCATTCACTGAATTTAAAAGAAAAAAAAACACCGTCACAGAATACTTTATTATCATCATTCTGCTTGAATGTGTGGCTAGAATTTCATCTGTGATTATTTTGCCTATTGACATAACCTGATTCATAAGACATCATTTCGTAGATAAACCAATTTTTTTTATTAATAAAGATAATAGGTTAAAAGTTTTAAATGATTTGAATCCATACCTTCTCCAGTATATATATATATATATACTTTGAGACCGGGACTTACTTATTCACCAGATGTTTACTGGCCCGACGTTTCATATAAGCTGACAACTACGCTTGTATTTATCAGTCTTTGGGCGTCTGGTAATCCATGTCTAAGGCAAGTGCTCCAGTGTGTTTAATGGCGATGTATGCAAGCAATACCAGGCGAAGCTGTCGGGAAACGACATAGAATTGCACAAAGTAATTATGAGGTATCGTTAAAGCCTTCTAGGGATAAATTCCTCGTTCTTGTGTAAGGATATCAGAGAAAAGTGGTGAATGTGGAATCAGGGAATAGGATCAAGGCTTCAATGTTGAGACTTTTCATGGACCAATGGTCAAGCAGGAGATGAAGAGATGACACAAGAAGATGAGGTTAGATAACGTAGGCAGTTTAGAGCTGATTAGGGAGGGGAGAAATTGAGTAGGAGAGGGCTCTTGATAAAGATATTTTGATCGTACGTCCATGTGTATGATAATAGTATATGTGTTTCTAGTGATTAGAAGAACTTCATAACCGTGTTCTAAGTTTCGCTGGTACGGAGAAGGCAAAGAACAGCAGCTTGCTAATGTGTCGAAAATAGAAAATTTTCGAGGAATTTGCAAACAAATTAAGAGAAGATCGGGTTCTGGTGAAAGAAGTGGGAGGTGGACACTTGAGGACGACTCTTAAGTGATTTTGAGGCATGACATATGATTTAAACACAGTGTTTATATGATTTGAATAGAGTTGGACTTGACGAAATGTGTCAAAATAAATAGGAAATATCGTTGGATTTCTCACGAAATCATTGCATTGGAAGCAAGTAATATCTATCTGAAGGTGTCTTCGAACTAGCTAATTGATAATAACACTACAGAATCGATGAAGTTAGGAGTGTATAGACATTAACAATAGATCAAAATTATGTGAAAATTGAAATGCTGTGAATGGAATTCCTTGGCTATCACTAAACAATAATGTTGTCACATATATTCTGAGCACGTGGCGTATGATAAGCAGTGACAGATGGGAAAAGTAAATGCTGCACAAATCATCTTCACAGCCGTTATTTTTTTTACATTTCTGCAAATTTTGGAGCTATACTGGTGAGAAGTTGTAAGACGATTATAACGTCATCGATACAATAGCCACTAGTATCCCTAGAACAAAAATGTACTGTAGGGCAGACGTTTTCAATATGGTGCTTTTGTAAGGACATGTGCTCTCACGATGTGAGTTAAAAAGTCAACGCGAGCACATACGTGTGCGATGTACTCACAGTCTGAAACGGTTGACAACCCCTGCTGTAAAGGGATTCCTAGATATGTTTGTGTCATGATTGTCTCCAATAAAGGCCTTCCAAGATAATTAATTAGGACCCAATTCGTGACGTTTTTGATTATTTTGGCCGTTCGGTTGGTCACTATTTATATATTTGGAATCGCATGACAAAAATAGCCAAGCAACTTTAAGTATTTAAATAATGACCAATGAAAAATCACTATGATAATTAAAAAAATAATAAATGAAGTCCTAATTAAATCTGTGTAGAGGTCTTCCATTATGTCTGACAGTCATGATTATGTTCAATTGTTCTGTATTTTTTAAATGTTTGCATATATTCACAGCTCTGTAGCGATGCCAAGGTCAATGCTACAGAGACGCCAGTTGACCTTCGACAACCATTGCTGTTGTACAGAGAGATCAAGAGCAAGAAACTTCATGCCAGGAACCTCAAATCAAGATCTGCTAATCGTGATGTTGGTCAGGTTGTGTACAGGACAGTTGGACCGCCCATCACAATCCCAGAGAACTTTGCAGGTTATCAGAGAACTGATACGTAATAAGATATAATAGAGATACTATATATATATATATATATATATATATATATATATATATATATATATATATATATATATATATATATATATATATATATATATATATATATGTGTGTGTTTTCCAACGTGGGGGAGAGCCACCCCACACGGGGAATGATTAAATTTTTAGGGAGGCAATTCGAGAATGATCAGTTTACCCTAATTCTGAAATAGCATTCCCAATTTTCGGCCCACCCCGGGACAGAGCCAGAGAATAACTATCACACCTCCAGGAAGGTAGGTTTGAACCTATGCACTGCGCCTAGCCACTGTAGCCAAGATAGGGTTCACTGTGCTCATTCCCCGCCACCAATTGACTACTGGTTATGCCGAACTTCTCTATAGCTCCAGGCATGCAACCAAATGTTCAAGTCAAAAGGATTGTCACGTCCTGAGTCACTGTGCCTCTATGATGGGCCTCAGCCATAGGAAAAACAGTGATGTCAGTTTCCTCCTCCTCAGTGCTGCACAGTATATCTCTGGCTCCCTCCCAACCACAGAGGGTGCATACATATATATTCAGGCAAACATGAAAAACATTTCAACAACAAAACAAAATCATAACTGTATAGATGACATGCCATGAAGCTTCTATAAGAAGATAACCTCAATATAACGGCATGTCATCCACTAAGGTTTTCTGTTGCATGGATGGTATGTCTAGTGGGCCATTGGTGAGACCCACAGACGCAACCACATGCGTAACAACTCGGCGTTAAAAGCGATAATATTTTAAAAATTGTGAATATTGAAGTTAAAGTATTATGAAACATACCTGCTCAGAAAGGCAAGACCTTCTCTTAATTAATCATGTGCGCTAATCAACATAGCATAACTTATCTTGGTTGATGCCTCTGATCAAAGTTCACTTTGCATGTACGTTGATTCGCCAGTAAGTTAGTTAGTTAGCTGGTGGGTTTGTCTATCTATAGTTAGACAAGCCCCTTTCAACCGTGGAATGGTTTTCATGTGGTTATATCAGGGCGTGTATTGTGGCCCAATGGCCTGGGTTATCTTGTTAGGGACTGGTGGTTTGACCTGGGGTCTGGTCTGCGTGTCCTGATAAGTACAAAAAAATTAAGTGCGCCAGTAAGTGCAAAGCACGGGAAAGTTGGCGCAGTAAAGACAAATGACGTTTAGGGTTAGGGCGAAGAATTATTCCGGAAAATAAATTATGTAAAAAATGCTGGCTTTGTTTGAAAATCTCTTTAGGACTGGTCAGCCTCAGATGTTACGCCTCACTTGATTTCTAATATCGTGGGATATTCCTGTGCTCGTCACCATGGACATTACAAGACTTGTGGGATAAATTGGAATTAATCCTTCTGACGTGATGCATTTGACCTTTATGTTGATTTTCTTTACCTGATAACACAAAGTAGACACAACACAAAGTGACCAATGAAAATAACGGAAAAAGGCAAATGTATCACTTGAAGGATGAATCCATATTAACCAACAAGACTATAAATGACAAAATAAAAGTTAAAAAAAAGGAAATTGTCCAGTTTCTGTCAAATGTGAAATCAGATATTTCGAGATCGGAGACCTGCTTTTGTGCTAAATGTTAGTACTTGACAAAAGTGGGCGGAGTCATTTTTTTCTATAAATTCAGAATTTGATGTATATCATCGGGATAACTTACGTTAGTGTACTTGGTCGTTTACATTCTGATCACATTTAAATGTGGGATTATCATTGATTATTTCATTGTTGAATGTTTGTTTTCATGAAAATGCATGAAGGTTTCTGTAGGTTGAACCAAATCAGAGCCATGGTTAAAAAAAAAAGAAAGAAAAAATAACGAACAAAAAATAGGTGTTTATACGAAGTATTCATGTATATACCCGTTCGTCCCTCTCCGTTCTGCATATGATCAATACTCTCTTCTTCAAAACATCCACATTTACCATCGTCGTCTTCGCCTCCGCTATCATTTCTTTGGTAAAGAGTCATCTGATACAGACGATATGAGACTCTCGTATATGATATGAGTGGCTGTTGAAGTCACCACACTCCATACGTCTATCTTTTTCTGGGATTGTGTCTAGTGCCAATGGTCTATCATTTGGGCAGTAGTAGTTCAGGAGATGGAATTCTGCACTGTCTGATTTTAGGTGGAACATCTGGTAATCTTCCCCTTCCATATATACTTCCAGCTGACATGCGCTGATATTGTTTTTAACAAGTGTCATAGTTCCACCCTTTCGTCTGTCCTTTCGGTCTGACCGGTAGCACCGGTAGCCTCTGATTTTAAAGGATACATCGCTGCTGAGGTGTGTTTCTTGAATACATCATACATTAACTTGTTTTTCACATAGGATATTTTCAAGCACCAATTTTTTTACTGTATTAATATCTTTTGCTGTTGGCACCCTCAACATTCCAGTGCATTATTTTTATTTGTTGTTGGATTGTTTGTACATGAGCCATATTCCCTTGCCTCATAGCACATCGGGGCAATTGAGAAGGACCTCCAGTAATTGGAGTTGGGCCCCTTCGAGGTATAGGGCCTGGCACCGTCCCTGTCCAAACGTCCGTTACATTGCAGGCACCATAACTATTATTGAATATAGACATGTTCCCATTGTGTTTTGTAATTTCCTGATTAATTCTGCGCCTTTTGGCTGGTTGCCTCCGTCTTCAGCACCCTGCTTACTTGGGCAGGACTGTGGTCCTGGTCGAGTAGGCCTGCCCGACTATTCTTAGCTTTCAGCACCTGATTGCTGAACTAAGCCCCATCACCACTTCAAGGTGCTTGCCTCGATGGGATACTGTTATTAACCACTATTATTAACACTCGGAAATCGTATTGGGTGGATCACATACGCCATAACCTCCTTTTTATCTGATAAGGAGTCTGATATAACATAACGTATCTCACGTCCGCGGTTAAAAGAATCGTACTTCACGACAAGAGGTCGCCCTTGTGGTGCCGGGGCCCGAAAGGGAAGCAAAGAATAACAACACTGTAACTTGCAAGGCATGTCGTAAGAGAATCTGCAAATCGAAGAATGGTTCAGGGTGTAATTTGCTGTCCCATCTTAAGAGTGTCAAAGTGACATATAGGTCCTGATGAAGTCGGATGTATCATGCCGAAAGGCTCGGTTATCGAAATAAGTGGTAAACCATGGCCATACCCTTCTCTGGAATACATCCTGCAATCTCTAGGTGTTTGAGAATTAACCCGGAAGCAAAATAATTACAAGAAGTACAAAGTAAATGACCAAGACCACGATGGAAACATTAAAACAACATCACGAACCCATTAAAAGTTAGAATGAGCAATTATTTGATAATTCACAATGCACAGAACTGGGAAAATTAAAAATTAACTATTTAGAATGATACATTTCAACATTGAAAAATAATGTAAAAGTTGAAAATATAAAAATGAAGGATAAATTTAGATAGCGTAATTTTCATAATATTTATTCTAAATCTTAGGTTTCTTCAAGATTATTGACTTGAAAGACGAACCTTTGTTGGGAATTGCTGAAGTAAGCAGATTAATGTCCAAGTCGTTCATTAGTGCGGAGACTTGCCATGGATATATTTCTGTGATTCAATTGAAGGTAGGATACAACCATGACCGAATATATAATATAAGACCTAATGGATAACACAAGACGGGGCATGACTCTTGGTAGATTCGATTGATCCGTTTCTTTGTTATTGAATTGTTCATTTCATTGGTCACTTTTATAGCCAGCCAATGAAAATAACCGATAAATCACATCTGTCAAGTGTAGCTACACGGATTTCGGTTTGTTCCAGGTTTTATATAATTTACAACTTTGGCAAGATACAAATAAATCCAAAGTTACACATTACTTAACAAACGATACGAAAACAGGAGACCTATTGGACGAAAGGTGGATAGATAGTGTATTAGAGACACTCGGAAATATAACAGCAGAGGAGGCAAATAGAAGGGAAAAAGACCGTACACTCACTCTCCCCTCAACACCGAAAGGTACACGAGGACAGAAAGAAGAAGAAGACATATTTCCATTTGTTCTCCTCGTTTCCGAGACTGGAAAAATGAGCAAAGAATAACAACTGTTACCTGTCATGCTTGTCGTGCAAGGCAACTAAGGAGGTATAGGGGCGGGATGGAGTTGGATGTTCCATCCAATAGAGGGTCATAGTGACCCAGAAGTCATTCTGAAATCGCATGCGTCTGGAGGAACATCGCAGGCAAGCTGTAAGCCATGACACAACACATTCTATACCCTGACTGATGCCCACTAATCTGCAGGAGTTTAGCTAAGCGTATAATGGCATGAAGCTAAGCTATGTAAAAGAATAATCATGTCTTTCGATCTCCAGAAATTACGACAAATAAAGTCTTTCTTTCGATCACCAGAAATTACGACAAATAAAGTCTTTCTTTCGATCACCAGAAATTACGACAAATAAAGTCTTTCTTTCGATCCCCAGAAATTACGACAAATAAAGTCTTTCTTTCGATCCCCAGAAATTACGACAAATAAAGTCTTTCTTTCTATATGCCATAGGGGGTGTCTTCGAAGCTGCTTTTCATACCCAGACGAATGAAACTCTTCACAAAATGCAGTTTTTCCAGAAGTCTCCTACTCAGAGCGGGTCTATAGCTGTATCTAGAAAGCTTGTTCCGGCCATTTTATATGAGGACATCCATCTCACATGAAATCATACAACGATTTTGTAATATGAATGTCGAATTGCCCACTTTTTATCACACAGTCCATGTAATGAAATGTAAATAATACTCACGTGGGACCTATAGTGGGTTATAAAGTTCTACTGGATAACCTGTCTCCCACGTGAGTATTATTTTCATAATAGTTGTACTAGCAGTACTACCTTTTATTGATAATGAAATGTATGGCTTCATACAGACAATGTCAATAATAGAAGGAAATAATTTACAGACTAAAGAAATAAATATCAATAAATCAAGTGCCATGTCGAGTGGTGGAGGCGATCATGCTTCTCCACAACTCTCTGTCTCTTATGTTGTTAATAAATTCAGTTAGGGACTTCTTTTTGTGCCACAGTGACAGCACATACAGAAATTTCTCTCTGTTTTCCCCTGTCTATTCTCCCCGTGATCTTTCTGGTGATTGCTAAATGTTCACGTTTTACTTTTCGCATCACATGCCCTAATAATCTTAATTGTCTGTTTCTAATTTTCGCTATAATTTGTGGTTTTATGCAAACATCTCTAAAAACTCCTACATTAGTTTTCTTAGCTAACCATTAGCTGTCCATGAAATTTTCATCATTCTTAAATCGCACATCTCAGTTGCCTCCAGCTTATCTTGGGAACTTTTGTTTATGGACAATGCTTCGCTTCCATAAAGACTGATTGGCTCTCCATATAATATCCTAGCACTCAAACTCGTGTATGAATTGTTATTACTCTATTGCATATAATGTTTCTCATGTTTTGAAATATTGATTTGTCATGTGCTTGATCTCATAATAAACAATTTCGAGATTATGAAAATGATCTCCAAATTAATACAGACTAAAGAAATAAATACAGAATAAGGAAATATATAAAGACTAAGGAAATAAATACAGATTAAAGAAATATATACAGATTAAAGAAATATATACAGACTAAAGAAATATATACAGACTAAGGAAATATATACAGACTAAAGAAATATATACAGATTAAAGAAATATATACAGACTAAGGAAATAAATACAGACTAAAGAAATATATACAGACTAAGGAAATAAATACAGACTAAGGAAATATATACAGATTAAAGAAATATATACAGATTAAAGAAATATATACAGACTAAGGAAATGCATGTATGTTTCTTATGTCTTTATTCCAAGACCTTATAATAATCTTGTACATTAGATATTATTTTATATTTGACATTGGTAATAAAGGAGTTATATATTACTTATAAAACATCAATGACCATGCTCGTAGTAATTAATTTATAGGAGTACTGACAGCTATGTTGTTAGAGTACTATCTTTCTTATTGGCTGGTCCATGTTTGATTTCTATTTGATGTGGAAATATTTTAGACCATTAATTAATCTCAGGTCGATTCAACGTAATGGAATAGGTGCCATATTTTCTGGGATAGTAAAGGCATCGTTCGTGATCCTTAGGTATGCAATTTTGTATGAATTAATTTGTCTTGATGGCGGTCTGGAGAAAGACTGTGTCAAATTGAGTTAATCAGACACGAGGTGGAACAAGTATTTTCATGGCTAATCTGTAATCAATGATCGATCAATTATGCATTCTACGGAAACTCATGTATGCCTAATTTTGACATATTTTACTACAGGCCAGTATTATTTTGTTCTTGTCATCCGGCTACTATGCTGGAGTTTTAGAATGTATTTTTCACGCAAAACAGGAAGAAAAAGATGGATGTCTTTTGTTATTATCGTTCAAGTTGCTCCATATTGGGCGATACTCTTGGCAGGCAAGGGACTATTCTGTTGAGAGAGACCGAGTACAAATAGAGAGGTCTTAGTACGATGACTTTTGTGCATGGATTCATTTACTAACATTAATATAGTTTTAGAACTAAACATTTAAAGAAATACGTTTATTTACTTGTATTTAGGACACCATCTACCAGAAGACAACCTTGCAGCCTGGCCTGTACCACTCAAACAGCATCTTTGAGGGCAGTATTACTTACATCAACAAAAGAAAATGCGAGAAAAGAAAACTGGTGAGATGTCTTTCTTGCGAAGACGACAAAGGCAATTCTGTGTTATTCCCAATGGAAGCTAAGGGCATGTTCTACATTTCAGAACTCAATTCCAAGTTTTCACGGCATCTCAGTATAGGCGCTGCTTGCAGGGTTCATAAATGGACAGAATACGATCCGCAAAGAGTTAAAGGTCTTAGGGTTAAAATGATGTACGGTCAAATCCCTCAGCAAGAGTGCCAATTTACTGGCTTGATAGAGTTTATTAATGTTAGTGATGAACATACAATAATTGGCTCAACCATGACACCGTCACCAAAACTATTTGAGATGGCCGTCACTTCAGAACCTATTTTCATAATGTCCTTGAACTCTCATGAGTTAGAAAGTGAACCTCTTCTACATAAATGTTTACAATTTGCGAAATCAGAGTGTGATACATACATGAAGGCTATTAAAGTGAAAAAGGACTACAATGTTGATCAGCTTCAGAGCCAGGTTTAGATAAAAATTTTAACCGATTCGTTCCAGGTTGCCGATCACTCGACTCGACTACTTTTGTGAAGTGCCACAATGCCAACTGATCGGATTTTAAAACGGTCTATAAATAATAAGTAATATCTTGAGGTAAAAAGAGGTTCAAGAGTTAATCAGTTACTGTCTATCTTATTAGTAAAGAAAGGTTCAAAGTGTAATGTTTTAATTTGACATTGCTTTAACATCCCGGTGATCAAGACATTGGGGGGGGGGGGCTTCTGAATCTTTGTCCATAATGAGGTTTATCTATATTAGAAATATCGTTAAAGTTAACAAAAATTTTGTGGAATGTGTTTATCGTTTGCGTATGCCTGCATATATGGCGTATGTGTTCAAGAGTGTATATGTTAGTTAGTTAGTTAGTCGTCGGATCATTATCACTGCAAACTGGACACGTCCATAGTTGCTCCGATCTCCCTGAGTGTATCCGTTATTACACTTCTTCTAACAGTACCAGTCTTCTGCTGGTTGACACACAACATCATTCTTCTGCGGCCTCCAAAATATTCACTTTTAGCAACACCGCATTTCAAACACCGATCTCTAATCCCGGATATTGAAAAATCAATCATCATCCAATCCAGTGTCACCCCGTGTGCCACATATCCTACGGATTTAAAAAGGTCAGCTGGATCCATTGCTCCATCGTCAAGTGCTACAATCGCACATGACGCCAGTTGATCTACTCTTTCATTGCCTCTAACACCCACATGTCCCGGCACGAAAATAAATGTAGCTACTTTCAAACTCGCCTTTCTCAAGGACTCAATCCACTGTTCGCGAACGAGTGTGTATGTGAAAATACGTATGAAGATTTGTGTATTTTTATTTTGTGGTCACTTTTATTGGTGGCTAATGTTTGTTATGAATGTACTCAATCAGTAATAATACCCAATCACAAGAATGGAAATTTGAAAGTGTCGATAGAGCCATTAGTCTTATAATACATCCAAGTAAAATTATGCTTAAAATAATTCTCAACAGAATAAATTACGAGTCAGAAGGAGTAATTGCAAACGAAAAGCTAGCTTTAGAGCAAACAGAAGCACTGTAGAGCACATCTTTAACATCAGAATATTAACTGAAAAACATACAAGCGTGATCTATACCACAATTTCATCAATTTTACAAAGACCTTCGACGGTGTCTGGCATTATGATCTCTGGTACAGACTGAGACAGTTTAGTTCTGATATCACCATTATAGAAATTGTTGAATTACTTTATAATTTGCGCTTTGTTGATGATTTGATCTTGTAGGCGGGTCAGAACAATAGCTTCAAGAGTTAACAGCAAAGTTGGAAAAGTTACCAGCAAGTACAGAATGAAAATTAATACAGAAAAGTAAGATCTATTCTACCATCATAGACACAGAGGTACATGCCATAATCATGATGAATGGACATAATCATGTGGAAGTAATAATAAGTATGATCCTGCATATGCAGTGATGGAAAATCCACAACATAATTAAAAATAAAGCCGGATATGGTTTTAGCTATTACAGCTAGACAATATTTAACATAGAAAAAAAACATATGTTTTTGAATGAAAATAAACAATTTATAACTTGCTAGTTCTTTGATTAACTGCACAAAAATGTCAAATACTGCATGTTTCCCGTTAGGGAGCTGCTGGGAGGTGGCATTTGGCTGTGTGATAAATGTCTTCCACTGATATTTGCCGCTGTTTTACTTAGGGTCCATGTTTCGCAGCCGTATGTACTGCAACCGGAAAATAAAAGTTCTTAGCATTAGCAGTTTCGTTTCTATTCTGTTGTTTTTCCATATGTTTTTCAAACGTGTTATTTTACAATATGCCATTGCCAAAATCTTCCTTATCTCTGTCATGCAGTCTCCTGCAACATTGATGTTTGCTCCTAAGTATTCGAATTTATCCACACACTGTATCTAGGTATTGTTTATTCTGATTTTTAGTTGCTGTGTTGTTATATCTTGTTATATCTGTTGACATGATTTTTGTTTTTTGGGCGTTGAAATATACGTTTTATGATTCGCTGTATTTCTTTGTGTCTTTTATTAGTTGTTCCAATCGCTATATATCATTATACTTCTTGATTGCATTCAAAATATCAGCACGGTCCATAGAATTATCACTTGTCGTTGTGGGAGCTCTGGCAAATCTTTGGTTCTTTCACTGTGTTATTTCTCATTACACACATGTGTCGAAACACAACAATGAAAGTAACTCTCCCCATGTCATCTGTTATACAACATCACAAAATATACATAGCCGTAATCATGACGTTTTAATACTTAATTATTGAACACTAAAATTAGGTGAATAAAACACTACTCGCTAGAAGAAGTGAAAGACGTAGATAAGTGTATTGTCAAGTATTCATCAATATTAATAACATATTCAAAGTAAAGCGAGTATCGTGAAATAACATATTCAAAGTAAAGCGAGTATCGTGAAATAACATATTCAAAGTAAAGCGAGTATCGTGAAATAACATATTCAAGTAAAGCGAGTATCCTGAAATAACATATTCAAGTAAAGCGAGTATCCTGAAATAACATATTCAAAGTAAAGCGAGTATCCTGAAATAACATATTCAAAGTAAAGCGAGTATCGTGAAATAACATATTCAAAGTAAAGCGAGTATCGTGAAATAACATATTCAAAGTAAAGCGAGTATCGTGAAATAACATATTCAAAGTAAAGCGAGTATCGTGAAATATGGGAATGTCTAACTGTATCATAGGCTCTACATAAGTCGCCATCATCATCTTCATCATCAGCTCAGTTGAGCGTAATGGTTATGGTCGACTCCAACTGACAAACATTTCAGTGGTGGCTTGGAAAAGTAAACTAAAGTTAACCATATCATTTATTAATGCCGTAGGGGTGTGATTTCAGTGGCTCTGCTATATGAGGGCTGCAGCTAACTCCTCTCCCTCCCAATCTTTACTTCCAGGACCAGTCCGTTACTCAATTAAGGCTGGATCAACCTGGGAGCCGTTGCGGCCGACTCTACGAGCCCCCTACGTGGCCCAAAAGGGAAGAACAGAGTAACAAAACTGTGACCTGCCATACATGCTTCAAGATACGACAAAGGAGGATTTAGGGGGTGGAGATGGCTGTTTCGTTTCATAGAGGGTCAAAGTTACATATCATAGAAGCCATGCTGAAGTCTGATGTATCAGGCCAAAAGGCGCAGATATTTCAGTCAGGCTGTACATCATGAAGGAACGCATCCCGTTCTATAATCTGCATCGTGTTTACCTGCAGGAGTTGGAGGACGAATGCAATAGAAGAAAACTAAGATACCACTGGTTCTCAATATGTTAACGTTCCTAGCCCCTTTGTTGGTACAATGTTCATCCGTAGTCCCCCTGAGATTTCTTCCAGGCTTAGTATTTTTTAAAGTTTTTTTTTAAAATTATAAGTATCACCAAAGAAGGGTGGATATACATCACACATTTAGAACCACTGCTTTACTTTTTTACGTTTAGTGCTGAAGTGTCATAAATGAATGTATTTTTGGCAAAGAGTTTCTAAACTGAAACTACACTTGAGTCTGGTTCTGAATGCTTGTGAATTCTTTCAGATCTTCAAGAGTACTACTCTTAGGTATGACAACCTGGTCATCGTTGCTCATAGGAGCTGAATCCAGTAGATAGTCCATAAGTTTCTCCGTCAAACTAATGTCAGTAATAAGGTCAACCACACGAAGCGTTTCGTCTTCTTGGCGCATCACAGAGGGGTCGCTAGGCACGTGCATGATGACCTTCTGACCTGTGTCAATATCCGGTGATAGCTTAATCAAGGTGCTGTACAAGTTGGCGTATTTCTTACATAATTTCCGTGAGTCTTTGTAGGTATCCATTTCAGAAAAAGGTCCATCGTCTGATATGTATTTCACCTGTTCAAAATACGATCAATAATTACACATAATCTATCTGAACTAGATTATATCTGAAATTTATCTGAACTAGATTATATCTGACATCGACATGAACTAGACCATATCTGAAATCTATATGAACTAGATTCTATCTTAAATCTGAACTAGATTCTATATGAAATATATCTGAATCAGAAATCTACTTGATTTATACAGATACTGCATATAGACAGTTTAACAATAGATAAATATAAAGGTGCTTCACAAGAAAAACTTAAAACATATTAGTACACTTATAATGTTCTAGACAGATTGGTACATTTATAATGGTCGAGACAACATTAGACAGTGATATAGCGGTCGAGACAGATTTGTGGACAGATTGATACACTTATAACAATCGATACACATTGGTAGACAGATTGATTACGAGTTACCAGTAGACAGATTCATATATTTATAACGGTCGAGACAGATTGGTAGACAGATTCTTGGTAGATAGATTGATACACTTATATCGGTCGAGACAAATTGGTAGACAATTTAATACACTTATAACGGTCGTAACAGATTAGTAGATATATTGATAAACTTATAACGGACAAGACAGATTGGTAGAGAGATTGAGACACTTATAACTTATAACAGTCGTGATAGATTAGTAGATAGATTGATACACTTATAACAGACGAGAGATTAGTAGGCATATTGATATATTTATAACGATCTAAACAGATTGGTACACTTATTGATGCGTTGTGTCAAAGTTTACAGCTTGGCTGTAATATATGTGCCTTTCGGCATGAAAAACCCGACTTTAGCATGGCTTCTGAGTTACTTTGATCCTCTATAGGATGGGACATTAAACTCCTTCCTCAAAGTATCTTTATTAGCTTCTTACGACTTGCATGGCATATTACAGTGCCGCTATTCTTTGCTTCTCTTTCGGAGCCAGGGATCACTATTAAAGTAAACCATCAACGCCAACTTTGTAGTAGTAATGTGGCGTAGTCCAGTCAACAGAGGCTGGAAACTAAGATTATCTCCTACATCGATCAGGTCCTCATTCCTGCCCAAGCAAGCACATGTGCTGAGGTCGGCTATACTGGGTCAATAGGCGCACCCCACGCATAGTATCACAAGAAACGCTACATGCATACACAGTCATCAATAAACAATAAAGCACAACACAGAACTAAGAAAAAAACAACAGGAAAAAAACAGTGTGCATTCTTAAAACAGTTACCTTCACTGGAGCCTGAACAGGAATCTCAAATAGTACATTTCTGGTGTTCAGAATAGTGCTTCCCACAACGACATCATCAACTGCGATGCTGCGTACTACCATCATGCCTAGTAGTGTGTTGTTATAGGTATTGAATATTGAAATGTTTAATAAGTGTTGAATATTCAAATGTTTAATAAGTGTTGAATATTCAAATGAATGAAATAAACCTTTGCTAATTTCCCGTGTGCAATAGTGTATAAAATATACAATATTTTGAACATTACCAGCGACGGACGGGTCATGTCGTCAATTTACCTGTTGTCAAGTCAATCCTCACACTCCGCTATGGACAGTAATCAAAAGAATTTTCAAACATGACAATTTTAACGATTTATGGGCTTTCGTTAAATACTATATATATATAAAATATATCTCAGGCCAACGCCGACCAACGAAATGTACGGAAATAATCGAAAGCATGACGTATAAAGGCATGCTTTGATTCCACTTGTAATGCCTTTACTGTCAAAATCCACGACACAACACAATATGTTAAAATTGCAATGAACTATTATTGGCTCTATACCCTGCTAAACATATGCTTAAATCAGTGTTTCCCAACTTTGTTTTTACAATGCCCCACCTAAGTCTTTCTAACGTTCTAATGCCCCCTATGTAACATATATATATATATATATATATATATATATATATATATATATATATATATTATATATATATATATATATATATATAAATAAATATATATAAATTATAAAAATTGAATAAACTCTAGACGAGCTCATGTTCTAACCGCTCACATATACAACGAAATTGTTCCTCCTGAAAAATCAAATTACCCTTGAGGGGCTCACGACCCACATTGGGAAATACTGGTTTAGACTCATTCCCACACTATCATGTGACGTGCTGCTCCTAGGTCAACGCATTGGAAAGGTGTAAACCGAAAAAAAATAATAGCGAATAAGTATAAATATTTGTTACATAACACCCCTACAAGTCCTAATAACAAGATGATAAAATAATTATAATAAAGTCTATTAAGGGTGAAATCGGTTGACGCTTCGATCTAAGATTTTCGTCTGAATGAACATATCTTTCTTGTATCAGTAGTTTCAGGTATATTTGTAGAACATATCTTTCTTGTATCAGTAGTTTCAGGTATATTTGTAGAACATATTTCATTATTGATTATTATTGTTGTGGTATTTATGTACGGTCCATACGTGATTTTTGGATTTTTGAATTGTGTCACTGTGGTATTTATATACTAGGGCCAATAGATACGAGTATGCAAGCAGTAGCTAAGTCACATAAACTACATTTGGAGTAATGTATACATCTGTCATCATATCATCACTGTGCTACTAATGTCAAACGTGGACACTAACAACAAAATACAAAAGAAAACTTGTTACAAAATAGGTGACTTGTCTACACAGAATTCTCAGAGTAAAAATAAGAGACGTAATTAGAAATTAAAATATCAGAAGACTAACAAACAGAATGTCAATCCTGGATTACACAAAAAGACAAAATGTTAAGTAATTTTCACAGATATTCAGACTTCCCTCACATAGCGCCCCTAAAAAACAAAACAAAATTGTTATACAGGCATTCAGACTTCCCTCACATAGCGCCCCTAAAAAAACAAAACAAAATTGTTATACAGACACAATAGATACAAAGCTATGGGCAGACCATGCAAAAGATAGATTACAGAAAAAAAATATACGAAAACAAACCTATATGAAGCACACAAAGATAGTAATCAGATAACTCTTTTATCCATGGCGCTGCAAGGCATAAAGGGGTATAGAGCGAGAAAAAAACAACTAAGAACAGAGGACAGAAGAAATAGCTTGTTTTTGTTGGTGCTCTCAGCGCTAAAAACTGCTACTGTCTGCTCACAATGGTATCATTAGTAATGCATAGACTACCTCTCTAGTGATATATACAAATATTAAAACAGATTAGTACATAAATTTATTACATTGAATTTTAGTGAGCAAATAACTGTTTGGTGCTACATTTCTCTTTCTCTCTCTCTTGCACGTGCAATCTCTACTCTCGAAGACAATTCTGGAACTCTCTATAACATCATACACACATGTGTCTTGTCTTCTCCTAGCCACTAGTGCAACGAAGTGTCGTGGAGAGCCGAAGTCTTCGATCGTTAGTTAACTGTGCTGCGTTTGTTTTTGTGATGCAATGTTGTTGTATTATGTCTCTGATGTTATCAATCCATCTATCTCTTGGTCTTCTTCTTCCTCCAGAACAAGAAATTCTTAATGTATACTATAGATGGTAGGCGATCAGGTTCCATTCTCATAAGGTGGCCGAACTATTTAATATGTTGTCTCTCTATATATTTTACGTACGGAGTAGTTCTTTGTCTTCATTTCTTATTCGGTCTGTTCTATTGACATCAACGATGTTCTCTAGGCATCTCATTTCAAAGGTTGCAATCTCCCTCTCAAGTGTTTTGGACAGTGCCATGTTTTAATTGAGGCACCTGGCATGGGCTAATGGCTATGGATGATTCCTTGTCAAAATCAATACTGAAGGGAACCATCGAAAAGGGGGAGAGGGGAGAAGCAGAGGATGACAAATACAGACATTGACAGACAACATCAAGGAATGGACAGGACAACATTTGGCACAGTCCTAGTAGAGACCAGCACATATTAAACGGAACAAACTTTAAGTGAAACGAAGTTTACCCGTAACTAGGGTACAAAGGGACATACAAATATATTATACTTCTTCTTCTTCTTCTTTCGTTCACTTGAAACATGTCTATATCTGCAATTCTGTCTCCTTAATAAAACTCACTGTCTTTTGTAGTTCATACAGTGTCCCATAGAGCTTTGATTCCAGTGTTGTTTCCTCTGGCCAATATGTCTGTCTCAGTGTTTCATGCTCAGAACACTCTTGAAGTATATGTTTGGCACTCTGTACTGCCTGTCCACATGTACACATGGCCGTGTTGCCAATCTTGAACTTTGTATACATGTGACTGCGGAGTCGGTTGTGTCCTGTTCTGAGACGTAGAATTATAACTTGTTCTGATCTGTTCATAATGTGATAGTCATCTTGTGTTGGTGTTTGTGGCTTTCTTATTGACTTGATCATCTGTTTTTTCTGATGGTAGGCGATTGGTATATCTGGTTGGTCTTCGGCAGCACCTTCCTTAGCCAGTTGGTCTGCTTTTTACAAGGGACACAATCAGAATTAAAACAACAAGTTTTATTGGGACAAGTAATCTTGCATAAAAAGGAGAGGTGCATGAAATGTGTTGTCGGTGGTTCTGTCCTTGAATTCCACATAAATTCTGCATGCTAACCTTTAAGATGCTATAGAGATGTGACACTGTGTATTGTTCCTCCATTCCACATTACCCCCACACTCGTGAAATGTGCAGAGAGCCATTATTTTCATTGTGGTTCCGTAACGAGCAGATAAGATTATCTTATATCGATGGGGTCTTTGTTACCTCTAATATTTTATGGTAGTGTGTCCTGATATAACCTAATTGGACTTAGTCCGCTGGTTGAAAGGGGCACGCCTCTCCAAAAGAGAGGCAAACTCATTAACTACCGTAACGAGCAGATAATAGACTGGGGTCTTTGTTACCTCTAATACTTTATGGTAGTATGTCTACCATAAATGGTAGTAATTGGACTTTGTTGTCTGCTGGTTGAAAGAGGCACGCCTCTCCAAAAGAGAGGCAAACTCATTAACTACCTACCTACTTACCGTAACGAACAGATATTAAAACATAGAACATACTATTTACCACTTCCGAAGTATGATATATTTGGCCATTGACTCAAAACATGAAACACTCCAAAATTTCCGTTCTGTGAATTACTTCCTGCTAGAAATATAGTAGGACCATTGTCCTGCTGCAAGAAAGATCCAGTGGTAGTTTTAATGAGTGAAGAAAATAGTTTCAATGAATCTATGACAGAATGTGATGAAACAGTAGAAAAAAAAACCGTTTGAAAATAGTGGAATACAATTATATAATATATAATATATATATATATATATATATATATATATATATATATATATATATATATATATATATATATATATATATATATATATATATATATATAATACGATGTGCTGGTTAGTTATACGAGAAGAGTTTATAACAAATAGGACACAAACTGAAATCTTCTTGTAATAAATTGATTAATACTGTGTCACTTGCCAGTGAAGATGCATGGAACCACTGGAGCCTTCCCATAGAGCAGTCTGATCTTGATAGGCAATGTTAGATTACAGAGAATATCTTTGATACTGTACACGCAAGTCTTGGATAGCTGACCCTCGCTCATAGATTGCATTAAAATTTACCTGCATTGTAAGAAATTTGTGGTTGTGAACATAGATGTAAACAAAAAACCTATGTGTGACAATAATTATCAATAATAATAATAGTTAACATAACAGTAATAATAATAACAGCAATAGTACTAATAAAAATACTAATAACAGTAATACTGATAATAGTGGCAAAATTAATTTGAGAAGGTTAGACAAACATATTGACTCATAGAAATAACAATAGAATAATAGATCTATATATCTCTGTATGAAACTACTGAAGACGGTACACGGTGTTTTTTTTTTCTCAATGTCGTGTCTAATTTAGTGATTTTTAAGGCAGTCATATCGCACTTGCCCGATCCGTTATAATTTTACGCATCCTGCCTTTTTTATTCCCACCATTTTCCCGACAAAACGTGGTAAGTAAATTGTATTTAAACCGTCCAATAATTTCTGTTTGTATTCAGAAATTGTTTTATTTATACTCATTAACATATAATATTATTTGGCTACTGTATGGAATGTGTGAGAATGAAATTATTGTTAATTAATATAATGTAACACACCCACTAGCAATTTTTGTGTAATTCATAAAATTTTCGCGGTGAAGTGTATTGAAGAGACAAAATGACAGATATGGACACATTTTAAGCGAACAATAGCTATAATAATAACAATATCAATAATAATAATAATTAAGAGATATTATATTTTATATTATAATATATTAAGAGATAATGTTTAAAATTAAGATAGTTTATATTTTTTTGCTATTTTAAAATATTATTGAATTGTATGAACCTTTTATATGTTTCGATAACACTACCAGAATTAAGTGAAATAGCTCGACTAACTCCTGTTTGAACGACAACCAAGCTTGCTCTAGTTGTGACTATTCGATTGTCTAGTCAGTGGTCTACCTCTAATTCTTGGAGTAACAATAAGAGACAGATACAGAAATGAAAGCATCAGAAGACTAACAAACACAATGAAAATCTTGGATTACATCAGAAGACAAACGCCCGTGTGTTGTCGGGGTCTGAAAGGGGAGAAAAGAATAGCAACACTGTTTACCTTCCATGCATGTCGTACGAGGCGACTAAGGAGGTTATGGGATGAGTTGGCTGTCCCATCCCATATAGGGTCAGTCACCCAAAGAGATGCTGAATTCGGATGTGTCAGGCCGAAAGACGCAGATATCGAAGCAATGTTGTAAACCATGACACAACGCATTCCGTTCTCCGGACTACATCCTGCTGATCTGTAGGAGTTTGAGAACGAGCGCAGAATAAAAAAGAATTAGAAGACAGCATATAAATTGTTGTCAGATGAGTCCACACTACCAACAGATAGTGCATCTCAAAAGGCAGCACTATACAGACACGATGGATACACAGCCAGGTGAAGACCACGCCAAAGATGGATCACAGAAATTTAAAAAAATCCACCAAAACAAATATATTTCTAAATTTCATATTTCTAAATTTACAGTTCATTTTTGTTTTGGTAATAGGTCAAATTTAAATCATTTCTACGTCATATTCTCATATTTTACTTATTTTCTTTTTTGCAGACGAAATTTTGAGGAAATTATTTATACATGAATTTAAATTATAAATTTACTAATCCAACGAAAAAAGTTCAACATTTACTTGATTACATTTTCCCGTGCGTCGTCGGGGCCTGAAAGATGAGCAAATAATACGAACACTGTTATCTGCCATGCACGTCGTAGGATGCAACTAAGGAGGTTTGTGGTTGGGTTGCTTGATGTTCGTTAGCCAATACGAGTGACACCTACGAGTGACAATAATTCGTAATTGGCTGGACATATTTCTGGTGAACACGTTTCCTCGCTACAGAATTCCGCATGAAAAGCTCTGGGATAATTGCTACATTCAGCAAAATGTAGAGCGTGCCTAAATGACTTTTTTTTCTGTATTTTCTGCAAATCGTTGTTAGTTGATTTCAGACAGAAAGAAAGTATGTCACATTCTACAATGCAGAGAATATGGGTTACTTACCTTTGTGAGTAAGTGGAATCAAGATTTCCTGTTGATCGCTGTTCAGGCATTTCAGATAGGTCACTTCCCGCAGCACCCACTCTGTTGTCCTCTTCTTAAATATACCGGTCTCCGCTTTAGTTTTCCACTTGGCGGTAAAAGTACCTGATGTAAAGAAGAAGTGTCTCTGACGCGATGTTAAAGATTATTTTCGTCATAATTTATCTTTTATAGATTGAATGGATTGAATAGATTAAATTATATAACGTAAACATTTTCTTTCAAGTTCCGTGCCCCGTTGGTTGGCGTTCTCCGACTTCGACAGTGGGGAAGTATCTTATGATACATATGGGCTGGATGTTTAACCCAAGATAGCCTAAAATAAACCGCTCTATACATGACCACTATCGGACTGGATGTTTAACCCAAGATAACCTAAAACAAACCGCTCTATAGATGACCACAAAACTATCGGACCGGATGTTTAACCCAAGATAACCTAAATCAAACCGCTCTATACATGACCACTATCGGACTGGATGTTTAACCAAAGATAACCTAAATCAAACCGCTCTATACATGACCACTATCGGACTGGATGTTTAACCAAAGATAACCTAAATCAAACCGCTCTATACATGACCACTATCGGACTGGATGTTTAACCCAAGATAACCTAAAACAAACCGCTCTATAGATGACCACTATCGGACCGGATGTTTAACACAAGATAACCTAAATCAAACCGCTCTATACATGATCACTATCGGACTGGATGTTTAACCAAAGATAACCTAAATCAAACCGCTCTACACATGACCACTATCGGACCGGATGTTTAACAATTGATCGCAGAAGAAGAAGAATATATGTTATAAAACGGTAACCTTCGTTACTTTAATTATACCGTTTTTTTTTGTCGATTTGTATTAACACTGTACTACTAACGAATACAAATAAATATAAACAAAACAAAAAAGAGATGAAAATGTATTGAGTAAATGCATGGAATGGACGTTTTTATCTATCAAGATATGGGCAAATACAGAAAGAAAAAAAAACAGAATGGAATACGGTAATGGAAACTGATAGAAATGGGAATAAGAAGCAGTGAGAAGGAATACAGTTGTAATATTTTATGTTACAGAACACGAACATTTATTGTACACGGAAAACAAGAAATACAAAATATATATAATGAGAACAGCAGTCGTCCGTGAGTTGGTGAAGCCTGAAAGAAGAGAAAAGAATAGCAACACTGTTTATCTTTCATATATGTCGTAAGAGGCGACTAAAGAAGATATGAGTTGGAGTTGCTCGTCACACACAACATAGGGTCAATGTGACCCAGAAGCCATGCTGAAGTTGGATATGTCAGGACGAAAGACATTTCTGAAAAACTGTAATCATGACATAATTCATTCCGTTCTCAAATTCTCTGGATAAGACCCTGTTAATTTTCAGGCGTTTGACAACGAAAGAAGAAGAAAATAGTTTTATAAATCTCCGAGCTGGATGATCAACTGTCGATACAACCAACATAATTTTCCAGCTATATTTTGTAGATCTTGATAAAGACCTTTTGAGCGACACTGTTGAACAAATATATGTATATGTTCAAAGTATTAAAATTAGTATTTTAATCTTTCTGGCACACATGTATTTATCATATATTACACAGTTTTCTTCAGTCTGTCATTCAAGAAATAAACAAACCTCTGTGAATAACGGCGCCCCTTTAGTCTGGGGAGACAATCCGTTAGTCTGGGGAGACAATGGAACCGTTTGGTGACATTATTAGAAGCTGCTTCTGCTTCCGTTCTGTCTTTCAGCCATATGTCGCAATCTTCTCTCTTCAGTTTTCAGACTCCTTTCTATAATTTGATTCCAGCTGGATCTGTCTTTGGCAGGTTCTTCACAGACATCTTTATCCAAGCAATTAGACGTTTTCAGAGGTCTATGTAGCGAGATAAAAGGGCCCAGCGTTGGTTAGGTTGCCAAAACTGTTCCGTGTAATAGACCTACATGTCAATTCGATTGCTAGGTTGTTATATCGAACAGACACGTGTATATTGATGTGAAGCATAGACTTTGAACAAACGAAAGTTGAAAGTGAATGTGAGGCTACTGAGATGTTTCTATTCTAGAAGGATGGTGAAAGCAATATGAACAGTTTAGAGAAAAAGTTAGATGTCCTCGGAGATGGAGTATAACAAAGACATACTATAGCATACATTAGACACAAACATTCAATATCCCTAAAGTATGTGATGAGAAGAGCACAGATAGAACAGTTGGTACATTCAGTAAACACCAAAACGATAAAAAGAAGAAGAAACAGAGGAAGACACAGATAGAAGTTGTTGGTTCAGATGTCATCATGACAGTGGCGAATGTCGGCAAGTGAATGTATTAACAACATAAGAGAGGACTTGTGAAGAACAGCAATACTATTTGAGATGACCACTTGATTGATTGACATTGCAATAATTGAAAACTTTAAATGTCACTTGATTGATTGACATTGCAATAATTGAAAACTTTAAATGTCACTTGATTGATTGACATTGCAATAATTGAAAACTGTAAATGTCACTTGATTGATTGACATTGCAATAATTGAAAACTGTAAATTTCATTTGATTGATTGACATTGCAATAATTGAAAACTTTAAATGTCACTTGATTGATTGAAATTGCAATAATTGAAAACTTTAAATGTCACTTGATTGATTGACATTGCAATAATTGAAAACTTTAAATGTCACTTGATTGATTGACATTGCAATAATTGAAAACTGTAAATGTCACTTGATTGATTGACATTGCAATAATTGAAACTTTAAATGTCACTTGATTGATTGACATTGCAATAATTGAAAACTTTAAATGTCACTTGATTGATTGACATTGCAATAATTGAAAACTGTAAATGTCACTTGAGTGATTGACATTGCAATAATTGAAAACTGTAAATTTCACTTGATTGATTGACATTGCAATAATTGAAAACTTTAAATGTCACTTGATTGATTGACATTGCAATAATTGAAAACTTTAAATGTCACTTGATTGATTGACATTGCAATAATTGAAAACTGTAAATGTCACTTGAGTGATTGACATTGCAATAATTGAAAACTGTAAATGTCACTTGAGTGATTGACATTGCAATAATTGAAAACTGTAAATTTCACTTGATTGATTGACATTGCACTAATTGAAAACTTTAAATGTCACTTGATTGATTGAAATTGCAATAATTGAAAACTTTAAATGTCACTTGATTGATTGACATTGCAATAATTGAAAACTTTAAATGTCACTTGATTGATTGACATTGCAATAATTGAAAACTTTAAATGTCACTTGATTGATTGACATTGCAATAATTGAAAACTTTAAATGTCACTTGATTGATTGACATTGCAATAATTGAAAACTGTAAATGTCACTTGAGTGATTGACATTGCATTAATTGAAAACTGTAAATTTCACTTGATTGATTGACATTGCAATAATTGAAAACTTTAAATGTCACTTGATTGATTGACATTGCAATAAATGAAAACTTTAAATGTCACTTGATTTATTGAAATTGCAATAATTGAAAACTTTAAATGTCACTCGATTGATTGACAGTGCAATAACTTAAAACTTTAAATATTCTGATTCTAATCTTACCTCTTGTCGCTAAAACAGAACCACCAGAGATTTTTATTTCAATATATCTCTGTGTTTCACCTTCGCCTTCCATTCGAATGCCTTTCATATTTGATCTAGTAAAAAACATTCGTGGTTTAGCTTTGGCGACTTCGTCAATGGACAAGAAGCAGGGAATTCTAGTGAAATCAGAAGGCACCACCTCAAACCAACCTGTGATAGGCAATCAGATAACATATACAACCAATATACAAGATTGTTAGTTTCTGTATTTAGCCATAAGATTCATTGTCTTATTGTAGTCTTGTGTAGTCACAGACAAATATGTTTCATTGTAGTCTTGTTTAGTCACAGAAAAATATGTTTCATTGTAGTCTTATTTAGTCACAGAAAAATATGTTTCATTTTAGTCTTGTTTAGTCACAGACAAATATGTTTCATTGTAGTCTTGTTTAGTCACAGACAAATATGTTTCATATTAGTCTTGTTTAGTCACAGACAAATATGTTTCATTTTAGTCTTGTGTAGTCACAGACAAATATGTTTCATTGTAGTCTGGTTTAGTCACAGACAAATATGTTTCATTTTAGTCTTGTTTAGTCACAGACAAATATGTTTCATTGTAGTCTTGTTTAGTCACAGACAAATATGTTTCATTGTAGTCTTGTTTAGTCACAGACAAATATGTTTCATTGTAGTTTTGGTATAGTCACAGACAAATATGTTTCATTGTAGTTTTGGTATAGTCACAGACAAATATGTTTCATTGTAGTTTTGGTATAGTCACAGACAAATATGTTTCAATTTAGTCTTGTTTAGTCACAGACACATTTGTTTCATTGTACCCGTGTTTGGTCACAAACAAACCCGTATCATTGCTGTTATCGTTAATTAGTTCCTCGTGGGCACATAGGGCAGTATTACTTTATATTCATCCATGTTGAGTGTCTCGCTGCAAGTTGTACTTCTTCTGTATTACATAAACTAATGTTGAGCTTCCTGTGTTTATTATTATGTGTTAAATTTATATTGTCCGTACACATTTTCTTTCAGACTTTTATCCTCCACATGAAGGTATGTCTTGGAAGTGTAATTTCACCCATTCTGAGTGCATGTCTGCTTTAATTTCAGGATCTACTTCTTATGAAGTTTGATATATATTCTTGATTTGTTTCTTCCCTCAGTGAATCGCTTGTTTTGAAATATGTTCATTTCATTTTTGAAGGCAATTGTTTTAAAAGGTGATTAAATTAGTGTATATTGCTTGTGTGACAGTACAGGTAGTCTGTTCATGTTGAACAATCACAGTTTTGTATGTTTGTTATATTCTTGTCAGCGTCATATATTTGAAAGCTTGCTGAATACCCCATGCTGTCAATTATGTGGTTTGGTAGCTCTGTATTTGTATTCTCACCTTGTGATAATTTTCTCCCCAAATAGTTAATGTTTCTCCTCCACAGATCGTTAATTTTACAGCAGTAAAATCCATATATTTTGATGTTTGTGAAATCCATATAATTTGATGTTTGTGAAATCCATATATTTTGATGTTTGTGAAATCCATATATTTTGATCTTTGTGAAATCCATATATTTTGATGTTTGTGAAATCCATATATTTTGATGTTTGTGAAATCCATATATTTTGATGTTTGTGAAATCCATATATTTTGATGTTTGTGAAATCCATATATTTTGATGTTTGTGAAATCCATATAATTTGATGTTTGTGAAATCCATATATTTTGATGTTTGTGAAATCCATATATTTTGATGTTTGTAAAATCCATATAATTTGATGTTTGTGAAATCAATATATTTTGATGTTTGTGAAATCCATATATTTTGATGTTTGTGAAATCCATATATTTTGATGTTTGTGAAATCCATATATTTTGATGTTTGTGAAATCCATATATTTTGATGTTTGTGAAATCCATAAATTTTTGTATTATATGAGTTGACGGTTAGGTGAATTTGTTGTGAGAGTTTCTGAACCCAGTCAATTGCAAAACTGAAAAGCATTACTGATGCTTCGACATTATTTTAACTGCTGTTTCTACTAGGAACCAGTCAGAATTCATTGCCTCTGTTCTTACACAAAGAGCTGAATTTGTGTAGAATGCTTTGAAATCTTTTATGTAATGCTATTAGTTATACTTATAAATAATTGTCTTATTATAATCTTGTTTAGTTAGAGAAAATCAAGTCTCACCGTGTTCTTGTTACTTAAATATTATTTAGACATCACTATGTTTCTGTATTAATATTAATAATACTTCTTCTGCGTTCCTTTAACTCCTGCGAATTAGCAGGACGTAGTCTGAAGAACGGAATGCGCTATATTATAGTTTGTAATATGGTATGTTACATCCGAATATGTGTTATATAAGGTGCAATAAAGAATTAAACAGTCTCTTCTTTTCACGTTAACCCCCTTTATGCCTTGCAGCGTCAGGGGTTGAAGAGTTCTCTGGAGATGGTCTTTTTGTGTGCTTCATATATGATTATTTTTGGTTGATTATTATATTTCTGTGATCCATCTTTCGCATGGTCATTTCCTAGCCTTTTATCCATTGTGACTGTATAACAATGCTTTTTAGGGGCACTATCTGATGGTAGTCTGTAAGCATGTGAGAACCACTTAATCTGTTGTCTTCTGATGTAATCCAGGATTTTCATTATGTTTGTTAGTCTTCTGATATTTTCATTTCTGAATCTGTCTCTTATTGTTACTCCAAGATTTATACATATACAAATCATTTCTGTAGTAACAAGTTTTCTTTCTGAGAACTCTCCATGTTTCCTACGATCGTTTTAATTTTACACTGTCGGTTTGCTAGACTAGTCACGATGTTGTTTCAGAGTTTCGGAATGGCTAAACCGGGTTCTAATCTATCATACTTAGAAAAGAAATTACATATTGCATTTAGAAAACACTGAAGCACCGAACTTTACCTCCTTTTGGGCAAGTATGATAGCGGTATCCCTCGCCATTAACCGTAAGTGTACAGTCACTGCACAAATATTATGCGATATATAGGCCTGACACATCAGACTTTAGCATGGCTTCTGCATCACTTTAAACATATAAGGGATGGGATAACAATATCCACTCAATGACCTCCTTAGTTAACTCTTACAATATACATTTAAGGTAAACAGTGTTGCTATTCTTTACTCCCCTATGGACCGTGGCAAATCACTGGTGGCATATACATTAATAATAATAAATATAGTAAAGGACTGTCCATAAATTGGTTCAATAAATAATTTGCCACTTTTGACACCCATCCTCGCAAAATTTGAGAGACACCCCTCTCCGCTTAATTAGGTCAATGTTTTAAACCTTTAACCCCCCCCCCTAGACGTTCTAAAAATATTGTTTCAAATTTTACCCAATTAAACTGGTGCATTAAAAATAGTATTGTTGACATCAACTTTTATCAAAACGTTCGTGTCAACAAATTGTCAGACTAATCCCCCCCTTCTAATTGTTGACGTAGTTTATGGACACCCCCTTTAAAATCATAGTCATCACGATAATAATAATCCTTTCAGTCTCAATCTGGTGTAGAAATCTTCTATAAATATACGCCATTGCATTTATGTTCTCTTGTATCCACTTACCAATACATTTAGTGTAATTCAATAATTCACATACATGCATTTTTACATAATTCACACACATGCATACTTACATAATTCACATACATGCATACTTCAATAACACTAGTGAACATAAATATTGTAACAATAATGGAAAAAGCTGATCTTAATTAGTTTATTGGTGCTGAAAACGAAAATGATATCTACACATTTTCATTTCCTCTAGTTTAAAAAAAAAATTACAGTATAAATATATATAAACGAAAGTGCTAATGTTACGAACTTTTATTTTTCATGTTGCAACATACGGCTGTGAAACATGGACTCTAAGTAAAACAGCGGCAAAGAGGATCAACGCCTTCGAGCTGAAATGCTACAGGAAGATACTTAAAATATCATGGAAGGATAAAATCAGAAACTCAGATATTATAAACACACTGAATATTCCAGAGTGTTGGTTACTAAACACAATAACAAAAAGAAAACTACGCCTGTTTGGTCATATAAAGAGACATAACTGTTTAGAAAGACAAATAATGGAGGGAAGAGTACCTGGGAAGAGGATAAGCGGCAGACCAAGAACACGATGGACTGACGACATTAAAGATAACATGAATACATCGCTAGAAAATGCAAGCCACATCGCCCAAGACAGAGAGAGGTTCAGAGAGTTCATTGGGAAGACAATGTTCTGGAAGGAATACGTCACATGACACACACACACACATATATATGACACAACTGGTGTGGTAGACTGAATTATTCATTCTGACCAATAAAAATGTAACTAGAGGTATATATATATATATATATATATATTACCCTACCTGATATTATAACACTTTTGTGTATAATTATCTTATCTCTGCTGATTAAATTTCGCTATTAGTATTGCATTTTTCCTTCTCAAAAGTGTCTCTGTTAGAAATGTCCAGGACATATGTCAACAGTGCGAATAATTTATGTTATATATGAGGCGAAGTAACTTTTATACCACAAAGACGGAATATGTGTAACGTGATTGAGAAAGCGTACAGCCTGTATTTTTCCTGCAGGATAGGAGTTCAAGAAATGAGTCTGGCACCACACATATGCTGCACATCTTAAACTGTGGTTGATGGGTAACTGGCAAGTTATGTCATTTGCAGTTCCAATTATTTGAGAGAGCCCACTGATCACATCAACAACTTTTACTTTTGCATGGTGCCTCCAATTGAGAAAGGAATATCAAAGAAGAAAAAATGGACTGTGCATTATCAAAGCATCCCATCTGCAATACGTCCGGTACCGCATGACGATGCCCTACCAGTTCCCAAAGTGCCAGAATCATTTTCAGCTGCTTCCGATGACAAAGAAGAGGAACATTTCTGAGCCATCAATCTCAAAAGACCCAGAATTTGAACAAACTATATCTACAAAACCACACTTAATAACTCAAAGTGAATTGAATAATCTTGTAAGAGATTTGAAATTACTCAAGAACAAAGCGGAGCTTCTGGGTTCCAGATTACAACTGTAGAATATACTAGCAGAAGATGTTAAAATGTATGTGTTTAGGAACCACCAGAAGTCGTTTACTAAGTTCTTTTTTTTTAAAGGTGACCTGTCTGTGTGTCACAAAATGTATGGTTTAATGGCAGCCCTCAAATACAAATACAACCCGGAAGAGTGGAGGCGTTTCATTGATTCAACCAAGACGAGTCTTAAAGCTGTTTTGTTGAATAATGGTCATGTTTTACCGTCAATTCCAGTTGGTCATTTATTTCATATGAAAGAAACGTATGAAAACATCAAGAAACTATTGAAGTGTATAAACTACGATCATTATGATTGGTCACTATGTGAGGACTTAAGAGGGATAACTCTTTTGCTTGGACTACAGGGTGGATACACCAAGTACTGTTGCTTTTTCTGTGAGTAGAATAGTCTTGCACGAAGTGGCCATTACATCAGAAGACATCGGCCAATCAGGCGGTCATTACAGGATAGCATTAAGAACGTGGAGAACCAAGAACTTGTTACAGTAGCAATATTTTGTTGCCACCCTTGCACATTAAGCTGGGTCTCATAAAAAACTTTGTCAACGCAACTGATAAGGCTTTCAAATATCTCTTAAGAAAATTTCAAAAACTGAGTGAAGCTAAAATGACAGAGGGAGTATTTGTTGGTCCGCAAATTCAAAAACTTCTTCGCGATGAAGAGTTTCTTTGCTTGTTGCACGGAAATTAATAAGAAGCATAGCTAGAATTTAAGTCAGTGGTCGACAAACTTCTTGGAAGCAAAAGAACTCATAATTACAAAGAAATTGTAGAAAAATTCCTTCTGAAGTATCATTAAAAATTCATTTTCTGGATTCTCACCTGGATTTATTCTAAAAGTCAAACTGCTGTCAGTGATCAATATGGTGAACGATTTCACCAAGACATTGCTGCTATGGAGACAAGGTATCAAGGCAATAGGAGACCTTCAAAGCTTGCTGATTACTGTTGGACTGTGAGAAGAGACACCTCACCAATTGACTACAAGAAGCAAGCAAAGAGAGCTCGACAGCGATTGAATAATGTCGGTTGGGGTTCAAATGTGCCTTTTAAAAGCATTAGTGTGAACTTTAAATAGTGTTTTTTAAAAATTTGTTCTAACATTTTATGGAGGAATATCACTTAATTGAATTAGTAATAATTCATTTTATAATACTAAAGTGTAAAGAATAACTGCTCACCAAATAGATTAAACAAGAATAAATTAATTTTGTATGGCTGAAATTTTAATTCATCATAAAAACCCAGAACCAATTGGGAAATGTCATTATGATATTTGAAATCAGCATGCTAAAATCAATGAGAAATTGTGTATTTGAAATCAGCAAGCCAAAATCAATGAGAAATTGTGTATTTGAAATCAGCAAGCCAAAATCAATGAGAAATTGTGTATTTAAAGTCTGGTACAAAAATGTTTTGATAATTTGTTGACTAGTGTAATTCACACACATGTATAGTTAAATAATTCACACACATGTATACTTAAATAATTCACACACATGTATACTTAAATAATTCACACACATGCATACTTAAATAATTCACACACATGCATACTTAAATAATTCACACACATGCATACTTAAATAATTCACACACATGTATACTTAAATAATTCACACACATGTATACTATGTTTCTTTTATTTGTGTTATTTCTCTCTCTCTCTCTCTCTCTCTCTCTCTCTCTCATAGATGCACACGTGACCTCTGACGGAACTATAAGACCTGTCAGCAAAAAAGTAAATGTGACGTAGAAAGCTTTTGTTTTGATTATTTCCGTGCACTCGTTGGTCATCCTTGGCTTTTTTTTGGCGGGTGACTCCAAGTATTTAAATAATGACTAATAAAAACACGGAAATAAAAAAAAGGAACGAATGAAGTCCTAATTAATTATGCACATATGTCTTTACTTCAGACGGTCATGCTTCTCCATACACACACTCCACAACATTCGCTACTGACCTTAGATATCTATTTAAAAAAAAAAGGAATTATAACATACCCTTGTATTCCTCGGGTATAATCAACGTTTGACCAACTTCGTAATAAGCTCCACCAGGGTCCTTAATTATTGTTCTAGCTCTTGCTTGTTTCTTCCTTGTTCTAGAATGAAATAGCACAGGCTGACGTGAATATATTTTTAATCCTTGACTCAGGGATTCTCTTTGTCCATTTGTTTCCTTCAAATGTTCATCAAAGAGACACACACAAGGGAAGTTATCAATCTCTGTTACCTGTTCCATGGTTAAGTTCTCCTGTTTCCATTCTACAGTCGGTCCCAGAATTTCGCTTTCTGCTATCGGCATCAATCTAGTAATATCTGGCAATGTCGATAATGTCATTGTGTAGTGATTGCTTGTGATGGGATGACGGAGACACTTGAGGAAACAGACCTATATCGATCTAATTAGTTATGATGGCTTTAGTATGGATCGTGAATATTTAGATGAGAAAGTTCGAGACGTTGAGAAACTTTGAGGGTACAATGTCTGGTGAAAGCGATGTCCCTTGTCACATGTTTTTCTGCTACAAGTTGAGATGCTAATTTTTTAGAAGGTTCAGTTGGTTATTCTTCTAAATTCACTATTGTCAACACGAATGACGAAAACACAGTGAACACCTTTATAGAATACAAATGATGTATTGAAGCTAAATTCACCGTTGTCAACACGAATAACGAAAATACATGGGCACATCCATAGAATGCCAATGATGTATTGAAGCTAAATTTGTTGTTAACACTAATGGCGAAAATACCTGCACACATTCATAGAATACCAGAGATGAATTGAAGCAAATAATGTAAACATAATTGATACAATCTCTATAGCTCGGTTATTTAGTTGATTGACTGTTATACTTTTATACCGTATTTTAACTGCTTATTTTCATTTCTTTCACCAATGTTATTTTACAAATTACGAGAACAATTCAAGTGAAGAATATATTTCAACAAATTTCGCCTGTGTGTTTGTTGTCGTGGTCAGGAAGGTGGTTGGCAAAAATACTGACACTATTACCTGTCATGCATGTCGTAAGAGACGAAAAGGAGTGAAGTTAGCTATGCCATATCATAGAAGGTTAAAGTAACCCAGAAGACATGCTGGAGTAGATCCTGCCAGGCCTAAAGAAGCAAATATCCTAACTAAATTGTACACAATTGCATACAGTATTCCGTGCTCTGGACTAGATCCTGTTAATTTGCAGGACTGTGCAAACGAAAACACAGAATTTTAAAAAAATTAATAATTTATATATTTACAGTAAATCATGATTTATGAGTTTAATAGTTATTACGCTGCTGAATGATCAAAGACAGTTGACGGTTTTGGAAGTGTGCAGTGTCTGCAGAATTATAAAATCATAAAGTCATCACGTGTATAAGACCACATGCAAATAATCATAGTGATAGGTGCAATAGGCTCTTAATATATTGAATGAAATCGGACACAAGTTTTTCAAACGCACTATAGGAGGTCATAGTGACAATATTACTTATACCGTGACCTCCAATACTGTATATGGTGTTACGTCTATGTATAACATAGCTTGTCGCGTATATATGGTTGAAAGTGCGTGCCACACCTCAAAGAGGATTAATTTAAAAAATACTTCAATAAAAAGAAGACAAAAATACCAGTATAGAACATATTAAATCAGAGGTTCCCAAATGTGGGGACGCGAAGTGCTCCCAAGGGGCCGTGAATCAATTTGAGAAATAAGTGTTTTAATGGCATGATTGCTTTTAAGTTAAAAATATAATCATATTCCAAAAAATGTATTTATGAAGAAAAAGTCACAAAATATGGATGTTGTTTCAAATATAAATACTTTTTGATTTATTAACCACAGTTATTTCTGTGCCCTTACGAAAATGTGGCACTGACGAAAAGAGTGAACCATTTCTTTACCTACTGATGAAGGTTTGTGTTATAGTTAGCCAGAATTATGACGTGGTTGAAATAGTGGAGGTAGGGTTGAATGATGGTGATGAAATAACACCTAAGCTGAGAGAGGGTAGCTCTTAACAGCGTATATCCTTTCTGATAGTAGAAAATGCCCTCATCAGTTGAGTTAACTGAGGTGACACTCTAACTTTCTAACAATAGAAAATCCCTTCATCAGTTGAGTTAACTGAAGTGACAATCAAACTTTCTAACAATAAAAAATGCCTTCACCAGTTGAGTAACTGAAGTGACACTCCAACTTTCTAACAATAAAAAATGCCTTCACCAGTTGAGTAACTGAAGTGACACTCCAACTTTCTAACAATAAAAAATGCCTTCACCAGTTGAGTAACTGAAGTGACACTCCAACTTTCTAACAATAGAAAATGCCCTCATCAGTTGAGTTAACGGAGGTGACACTCAAACGCATAAGGTTTGCTATTTCAAAGACAAGGTTGTGTTTATTGGTTTATTGGTGCACGTTTAGTCTCCGACGGCAGGCATTCCAGTGTGACTGTATCCCAGGAATCCAGCATATGATATGTTTCTGTGCCAACTAGTTCATCATTCCTCCGTCAGATCCATTGACCATCTGCAGTTCTTGCACATTCTAGCATTCCCAGTCAGCTGCGAGTCTGCAACAAAATGACAAAAATGAAATGTGCAAGGCAAACGAAAAATTGTAATTTTTAAGGTTAACCACCACCCCCTGACTGAACACATACCTACGGTTCTGGATGAATGGTTACCCTTATCGTCGTTAAGACAATCAATAATAATTAACTCTGTAGAAATATAATAGAACATAAAACTAAAACAGACATCAAAATTTAAGTATCTAGGAAGAATTTTTACAGAAGACGGCGAAATTAACAGAGAAATTGAGATGAGGTGCAAACAAGCAAACGCTGTAACATAGCAACTGTCAACCAATCAGTCAAGTGTCATGCCGAATGCGTAGGCGATCATCCACAATACTAGTCCATCTAGCAACTTCTCTCTTCGTCGTCCCTGTCTCTTCTACCCCAGATCTTTCCAGTGGTTATTAAGTGTTCAAGCTTTGTTCTTCTCACCACATGCTCTAGAAACCTTGATTGTCTGCCCCTAATGTTTGATATAATTGATCTTTTTACGCCAGCATCAATGAGATGCTGTCACCAATTGTCACCGCTGTATACAAACCCAACGATCAAAATGACGAACAAACAACAGATAATAAACTCCATCTTTATTTCAACGTAATGTTACTAGTGCCAGACTGGTAAAAACAACATTCATGAGAAAGATTACATGTGAGATGAAATGCCTGAGAAAGGCTATAAACCTCACCAGAAGAGACCGAATGAGAAATGAAGACATACGATATTAAAAACCACATCATGCAAACAATATATAGAGAGACAACATATCAACTAGTCGGCGAACTTATGCGAAACCATCACAATCAACTATCTCGGCATGAAACCGCAGAAAGAACCACTACAAAACAAGGGGAAAACCATGAATAAGATGGGAAGATTCAATCAGAGAGACTGTTTATAAAAACACGATCCATTTCTCTAATTGGGTAACACATTTTTCTTTAGTGAAATTAGGATCCATATATCTAGGGTTACCATAATTGTCAGATGGAAAAAGAGGACGTTTCGATGTGCGCCTTTAAATCCAGTGCACCCTTATTGTAGGCTTACCATAATTGTCAGATGGAAAAAGAGGATACCCAAATTTTTTATCACATATGGTCAATATTAGGTGTTGCACAAATAAAATTAAAGTTAAACTACATAAAATATTGTACTTATTTAATTATAAACTTGTATTAACTGAGTGTTAACTGAGCTTCGGCATTTTTAAAATCTTATTTTTAAAATTTAAGTTTAATCTTGAATTCAAAAATTAATTAATTAATAATTACTACTAACTCGCGTTAACGTCTGCTATACGAAATGCGTTATGTTTACGAAAAATTGAAAATGGCTAACGGAACCAGAAGTTCTGATGGCTAATGTTAATATTGAGCTAAATATAGCTGGCGCGCGTGCTTATTTCATTATAGTTAGTTAGTTACTCCTCTAGGGCCAAAGACGGCACATAGGGTGGATGTCACAGATTTCCATGTCTCTCGTTTCATTACAATTTGCTTTAGATCTTCATTATTTCACTATACATAATAGATTAAAGTATATAGCACAGAAAACTAAGTAAGAAAGTATCAATCGATCGGGGACGGACGGACCGTCGGGGACGGAGAAAACCCGGACAAAAGTCATTCTTCTGGAAAGCCGCCCGGACAGGGGCATAAAAAGAGGACGTGTCCTGGGAAACACGGACGTATGGTAACCCTACATATATCTAACTGGCTAACACATTTTTCTTTAGTGAAATTACGATCCATATATCTAACTGGCTAACACACTTTTCTTTAGTGAAATTACGATCCATATATCAAAATGGCTAACACACCTTTCTTTAGTGAAATTCTGATCCATATATCTAACTGGCTAACACACTTTTCTTTAGTGAAATTACGATCCATATATCTAACTGGCTAACACACTTTTCTTTAGTGAAATTACGATCCATATATCTAACTGGCTAACACACTTTTCTTTAATGAAATTCTGATCCATATATCTAACTGGTTAACACATTTTTTTCTTTAGTGAAATTACGATCCATATATCTAACTAGCTAACACTTTTCTTTAGTAAAATTACGATCCATATATCTAACTGGCTAACACACTTTTCTTTAGTGAAATTCTGATCTATATATCTAACTGTTTAACACATTTTTTTCTTTAGTGAAATTACGATCCATATATCTAACTCGCGAGCACATTTTTCTTCAGTGAAATTACGATCCATATATCTCTAACTGGCATACACATTTTCTTAAATAAAATTATGATCCAACATTTTTTTGGAAAGAGTCAAAGATATTTCATTATAAATTATAGAAAGCTAGTTACACAAAGCAACTACGTGACAGAAAAAGTGGTCCAGTACAGACGCGTCAAGATGTCGTTCACAACTGATAGTATTTAGGCCTACTTATGAAATATCACATACGAATATTTGTCTATATTCTCATCTCGTTGGTTAGGATGGTTCGAACAACCACAGTAAATACACTTACCATGTTGCAGTGTCAATACCACGATGGGTGAAAGTAAAGAATAGTTCTCTGCTGTGCTATAAATAGCACAATGTTGACAATTTTACCTATCCAACGTCATGGATTCCCGTGTAAAACCAATCAAAATAATGGCTGCCGTGACGTCACATCCGACAATCACTTGAGTTCAAATCTAGACACAGACAAACTTATGCATAATCTGTTTGTTTTCCAATTTACACATTTTTTACAATATCCTATTATTTGTGGTCATCGATCAGTATTTCTGCCCGCTATAAACAGAGCGAGGTGCGCGCACACATTAGAAATATTATTTCTAATTCTAACCTTACTCTAAGTACTTACCCGTAAGCTTGCCAAATCACACAATAAAGGTCAGGTAACACCTCGACACCAGAGCAAAGGTCACAGCGGAGAACTATAATTTACTTCAGCCCGACGGTGAGACAGAAAAAACCGACCTACATCATTAATCTTGGCTGATTCGTTTTTTATATATAGTTGAATATACTGTGTTATGTGACTAGCTGTACGACCCAAATAATCTGGAAAAAGTTGTGATAAAACTTAGACGACATTGTGTTATTTTTTACTCCCACACAGTTCCCCAGTTGCGCAATAACTTTTTACATTATACCCCCCCCCCAACCGTCCCAAAATAAAGTTTGACAAATTTAAACAATCGTTTTCCAGTCAGACCGGTTTTTTTCTGTCCCATGACATGGACCGTTTCTATCTCATATTATACATTATGTACAGCTGCGGTTCTCAACATTTTCAGACGGCCACCACTGCCTGCATGTAATCTTGAGAGTACGGTCACTGTCCACATTTAATATTGAGTGTACTGACACTGCCCACATGCAATATTGGGTGTACGAACATCATAAAATATAAGAAGATATATATATATATATAATACTAAATAATTTGCAAATGAAAAAGGAGATTGAAAGGAAAGTAAAAGTTATCATAAAAACTACTAGGTCATATCGCCTTCTTCGTTGCAGCGTACACTCCCCCATTCACTCATCCTTTTCCGCAGCTGTGAAGACGTTAACACTAATTCGGTTTGTATAACAAAGTTTGAATTGTAAATGGAACTTGTGATCTTTTGTGATATGACCGTCTCCAGTAAAGACCTCCCAACAAAATTAATTAGGACCCCGTTCGTTACTTTAAAAAATTATTGTTTGGTTATCGGTTGGCCACTGTTTACATACTTGGAATCACATGCCAAAAATAGCCAAGGAGATTCCAAGAAAATAAATATTGACCAACCTAATTCACAACAATAATCAAAAACGTAGCGAATGTGGTCCTAATTAACTCTGATGGAAGGTCTTCTATACCGCCACGGTCTCGTTCTGTGCTTGCGATCACTTGTTAACTTGCATGACGTGAACACCACAGAGGGGACCATAGTGTCCGCGAGCACCAGGGTGAGAATCCCTTATGTAGAACCGTTCAGCTATAAGAGAAAGCTTACTCATAACGTAAATAATATTGTCAAATAAAATTACTTTGTGTGGTTTTCTTCACATCAAACATGTCCTGATACGGATGTGTGTGTATGTGTTTCTTGTTAGTACTTTTGAAAAATACGATCTATTTATAAGTGTCATGTAGCATGGAGAAACATTGGTGTTGAAAATCATTAAGAGGAAAGGAGAAAGAAAGTTGTGAGCCGCCATGATAACCAACGCCACACAACATGAACTATAAGAAGAGGACTTATTTCATAAGAAATATTAAGAAACGGAAGCAGTATTTCAGATGCCAAAAACATTGTACTCGTCACTCACCGTTCTGTGCTCAAAAAGAAAATAATAGACATATAAATGTTAGTTGGTTCATTTTTCAAGTCGTCAGATCGTTATCAAGGCATGTTCGGGATACGTTTACAAATTATCAGATTCTCCATTATTAGGTGAATCACATAGCCAGATGAAGGCCACATTTGTTATGGTGGTATTCTCCCACAATATAGGGCACTACCTAAACCAACTCGATACCGTCGGAAGTTTCCAAACCTACATACACACTACAGCTGACATATACCCTATTTGGAATGTTCATATTGTACTATCAATTCCCATCAAAGCCCATGCAATTGCTCAGGAAAGGCTTTGGTGGTACTTGTTCATCCATCATAAGTTCGACCATTTCTTACACCCACTTAATGAAATTCAGTTAAAGTTATATTTTGTCTATCAGCCCGTAGATGGTTGATAAGCATTAAGCTTGTCGCAAATTTAATTCGACAAGTCGATCATGATATGATCGATTTAAATATGGTTTCGTGTCTTTCTATCTAGTCTCCGCTGTTGAGCTGCTGCATTTCTCATTCTTCCACACAATTCAACTCCTATTTTGAATGTAGATCTACTGAATATATATGTAAAAAAGGCTCTTCCTTTATCTACAACAGCTGTCTGTCTGCCTACCAGCCTGACTGTCTGTGCCTGCCTGCTTGTCTGTCCGTCTATCTATACGCTGTGGCCCTTGTTTTCGTTTTCGGCGTCAGGGGTGGAAGAATTCTCTGGAGATGGCCTTCTTATGTGCTGCCTGTAAGCTTGTTCCTGTGGCTTCTTAGATTTCTATGATCCATCTTTTACATGGTCTGCCTCTGGCTTTATAGCCGTTATGTCTATGTTCAAAAGGATTCAAAAGCCGTAACCACTACGCTAGGGAGACCCCCCCCCCGTTATGTCTATGTGTCATGGCCAATTGTGGTCTGGTCTGGGTGACATATGCACATGTGTAGCATCTAATACGTTTGCAGCTGATGGTGCCAAAATATTAGAAACGTCAGGCTTGATGCGGCATACTATCTGTTGGTAGTCTGAAAGCGTGTGAAAACCACTTGATCTGTTGTCTTTTGATGTGTTCCAATACTGGTATTGTTTTAGTTATCTTTCTGACTGTACCGTTTCTAATTCTATCTCCGAATGACACTCCAAGTATTCTTCGTAGACATGTTATTTCTGCCCTTACTATTTTCCTGTTGTCCTGAGCTGTTATTGTCCAGATTTGGCACTGGTAACAGTGATGTAATAATAATAGTCTTGTATAACGCAACTTTAGTGTCTATGTTTACATTTTTGTTCTTGAAAATACGTGTTATCTGTCCTAAGATCTGGTATTTTTATTGTTGCATCTATCTTGTATCTCTTTACTGGTTTTCCAGTAGTGAACTCATTTACCTGTTTACGGTGTTTATAATCGATAGAGATAGTGATATTTCTTTCTTACTTTGCTAACGTCATTATTTCGATCTTTTCAATATATATCTTCATGTTACACACACGTGTACACAAGTATAGGTCCTACACATTAGTTCATACACAAATATACACAGGTATAGGTCCTACACATTAGTTCATACACAAATATACACAAGTGTACACAAGTATAGGTCCTACACATCAGTTCATACACACATATACACAATTGTACACAAGTATAGGCCTGCAAATCAGTTCATACACAAACAAATCTTTAAAACATAAAAAAATCTAAACCAATGTGTGAACAGATAATCTTTGTAGCTTTATTCATTTTCATATAAGTGAAATATATGAAACATTGAATTTCACGAAAACACAAAAATACAATCATCATCATTTTATATTTTCATCTTCAGTCAAGAACATCAACACTGAGGATACAATATTTAGGTATAGAACAAAAACAATTGAGGAAAACAATCATTTGAATAATGTTAGACAAACATATATTTAAATATGGAACAGTACAGAAGATGCTACACAAAGATTTCAATAATAATTGACAAATATATTTCTGTATATAATTGATTCAGTGGCTTCTACGTTTTTTTTGCCCTTCTGACCAATGACATCTTTAGGAATCTATATTTATATGTTTATGTAGAAAACATACTATTTGTTGAAAACAAAAATACTTGAAATGCAGTAAGGTAAATTATAAATATCTGAAAAGTGAGGGTGTACAAGATTTAGTTAGTGTTTCTCCAGATAAATTAGGGGCTGTCAGTAAATTAGGTCAACAATTTGAGGGCTTGTATGAAAATACACGGATAGTTGTTGATAGTGGAATGGGGGAGGGGGTGGGGTGGAAGAGAAAGAAAGGGTTTTGACAAAAGTTGATGCCAAACAAATCTTATTTTAATCCATCAAGTAAATTGTTTGAATTTTAAACATTTTTTTAAAAAAACCTTAAACAATCCTGTTCTTCATTCTGACTATTCCACCTTAAATTTTTCTTTTTTTGGGGTTGGGGGTTTGATGTCTTGAAATAATCAATGGGGGGTCCTGGAATTCTGAACAGTTTTTTTGTATAAGGGAGAGGGGAGTGGGTGAAAACTGGCAAAACATTGTTGAGTTAATATATCGACACCTCCTTAATAACATCATTATCATAGAGATACACTTTTATAGAAACAATATTGAGCATTGAACAAAGTCCTTATGTTGAAAAATAAACATTCAAGTGTGTCAAGTTTAGGACAAGGAGCAACGAATGTCAGGGTTGGTTGTACAATGAGAAAAATTGGCTTGAATCACAAGTTTGACTGAGTTGTGTTTGCAGCTTACTGATCGCTCTACCAACCAACCTGACTAGCTATACATATTGCTAAACAAAGATATTGAGAGCATTGTCATAAAACTGCTTACAAAACTCAGAATTTAAAAATATAAACAAGAAAGCAGTTAATTGAGCTTTTGAGCCTTCCAATATTTTTATACATGTTTGAGTGCATACACCACAGACAAGATTTTTCCATTTCCATCACCGGATATGTTCTCAGTCTCAGTGTACTAATTGCCAGGTAGGCATAAGCCTATGTGTTAATATATGTTACTTCAAAACAATATATTAACATTTTTACAAGTCCCTGGTATATAAAAATGTCTTTTATCATACAGTTATAACTATCCTAGATGAGGATATACTACATTTATAACTATCCTAGATTAGGATATACTAAAACTGCATTGTCTGCTGTATGAGGTCACAGAGATCTATGATGCTAAATCGGCACCTGGTGTCAAAGAATATATATACAAATATTGCACAAGTATAGTTTTGTATAAGAACTGTTGAAATAACGTATATGGTCAATAAATTTATTGAAAAACATAGATTGAAATGGTTTGGCCACTTATTGAGAATGAAATCTTATTGGTCACCAGCTAGAGCATACAATATGAAAGTGGAAACAGCAAGAGGCAGAGCAAGACCAAGAAATAGGTGGATTAAAGGAGATATGAATGTTCTGACATGTCACAATATTACTGCATATCAAGCGAACAAGTGTGCCATAGGTAGAAAACCAAGTGTCATTCAAACCTGCAACAACTCTTAACAAAAATAACATAGACCATAGATAGATAAATAAATAGGATATGATCAATAGAATAATAATTGTCATCAATTAGTAAATTACTGGAACTATCAGCATGAATGCAGGAAATTCTGAGGTAGACTAGAAAGTTTTGCTATGTCCATAACTGTTCAATACAATCCTCATTTTGCCATACCTATATTATGCAAGTTAAAAAAGAAACAAGGGTTCTTTCAGAGCAATCTTCTGGTAGACATTAAACTTGACCATTCCTAGAAACAACAGATATCTATCTCAAGTCTAAAAGGAAGTTCTATCTATCTATTGTTATTTCCATTTGTGTCGTTAAGTGTTGTGGGGAGTTGGAGTTGTCTGTCTTTGGCCATTTGGGTCGCATTGACCATGGTCAGCCTGTGTCCCGTTAAGGTTTCTTTGATTGTTTCCACCCATCTAGGTCTTGGTCTCCCTCATGCCTTGTAGCTTGATCTTCTACTATTGTATGCATGAAGGACTGGTTGCATTAGTTTCATTCTCATAACGTGACTAGACTACATGGTTTGTTGTCTTTCAATGTAGTCTTGAGATGGTCTTTATTTCTTTCCTGAAATCTTCATTTTTTCATCAGTCTCTTCTGGTGACATTTATAGCTTTCCTCAAATATCTAATTTCACTTACTGTTATCTTTTTCGCTAGTGTTTTTATCAAGGCCTAATATTTGAGCCCTTGGAAGGAAGCTAATCATTTAAATATAAAAATTCTTTCCTTTTAAAGGGTTAATTCCCCTTAGGCTGCCATCACCTATGAAACAAGACCAGTTTATGTCCAAAGAGAGACTTCCTCAAAAGAACAGAAACAAGAATTACACAAATATAACAATGAATATCAGCTTACAATAATCACATATTTTGTCTCTGCTTGAAGTTGGCAAAAATAACATCACACAATATCAAAAAAACGATTTTATTGATAATAGTTGTACAAAGAAATAATTTCTTTTTTTTTAAATTGAAAACTTCATTTTAGCTAAAATTGGCATGTGTTGTTAGGTAGGTAGTTAATGAGTTTGCCTCTCTTTTGGAGAGACGTGGCCCTTTCAACCAGCAGACAACAAAGCCCAATTAGGTTATATCATGACACACTACCATAAAATATTAGAGGTAACAAAGACCCCAAGTATTAATATGTGTTGTTAAAAGATCAAGTTTTAAAGTATATACATTGGAAATGTTAGAAGGTCATGGTGACTGCATTACCAGAACCTCATCCTCCACTATTTTTTGATGGTTGCAAAACTTTGATATTGCCAAATTGTACTGATGATCCAGGGTTGAGAGTAGCTTCCATCACCATAAGAGGTACAATAAATGTAACCAAACTATATGCCTTCTTCTGCGTTCAGCATCTATGGTCATGTCATATTGTCAAGCCTGTCATCAAGACGAAGTCCACCATTTCTCCAGGTCAGAGTGGCTGCCCCATAGCTTTTGTCTCAAGTCTGTATCCTCTGGCCAGGTCTGCTATCTCTTCTCTTAATATGTTGGGCAGTCCTGAAGTATGTGTTCCGGAGTCTGGGTTCCAGATCCACATGGACATTCATCTGTGTATGAGATCCTGAATCAGTAAAGGTGAGCCAAGAGTCTGCAGTGGCCTGTTCTAAGGCGAAATATTGTGGTCTGCTGCTATAGGTCTATATGTTGACCCATCAGATGAAGTACAATATAACAGCACAATCATTTTAAATTGGATGACTATGTAGTGAGGCTGTCCAACCATGAAAGGGCCACAGCTCTTATAACTATACCAGATGTGGGCAATTTGTGTGTGTCAGCAGACAGAATTGAGCTTTATTTTCTTTAATTTAAGGGTCCAAAAAGTTTTTCTTTAAAATCAGTTTGAGTTGTAAGTAATGTTTTTTGAGTTATGTAGCCAGCAAAATTAATACTTTTGAATCAGATTGGTGGATCAGAAAAGTTGGGCTGCTTGAAAGCACCACTGACCTATACCATTATATTTTAATCCCTTTGAGTAGGTAGTTATTGTTTTAAACTTTTCACGCCATGAAGAGATCGAGTTTCTGGGGATGAAATAAAGTTGAAGAAACAAAAAATATAGAATCAATAATAGGTAACAACTGCAGCAAAACTGAAATCCAACTGAGAAAACTAAGAAATAGGGTGATGCAGTTTTGTTAATCATTAGAAACACACGACACATGAAAAGCTACCTTTCTATCAGAAGGTATTTATTAAGAATACATTTACAACATAATATGACTGTAAGAGCAACACTGCCCACACTCAGATGAGCTAGATACGGATACACATTAGGACTAGTGAAAGCTAGAAAGTCTGATGAAAATATCCATGGATAGGTCCATTATTACTCTTCTCATTATTTGGAGAGTGAGTTCTTGATCAATGTTCTTGAAAAATGTTCTTGATAAATGTTCTTGATAAATGTCAATTTTTGTATGTTATCATGTAGTTTTCCAGTGACAAGGGAAACTTCATAACCCTGTTTCCTAGTTTCACATGACAAAAAAAAAGATACAAGAGCTCTATTGCTCATAATTCCTTGGAATTGAAACAACTAAAACAATCATTAAATTCATATGATATGCTTTATGTAGCTAGGAATGTTGGGTAATGAATGACATGGCTTACATACATATCTCTTACTAGAAATATCTCTTACAAAGGTAATACAGTAGTTTTATTAAAAGATTATTGTTTACAAATGGAGCTGATAAAACTGGATGACAATTTAAAGCTTTTACAGTAATATTTTTTTCCCCATGTATTTTTAAAATATGTATTGTTAAATGACAGCAACATAAGCAGGAAGACTGGCTCAAGATCGACAGAAGTTTTGATATGCTGTGATGACTACTACATCCTGTTCAGGATATGCTACCTGATGATGATGTATAGTTAAAACACAAACTAAATTCAAAGCATTTATTTAATGAATGCAATTCATTAGTGAGGTAGCCTACTGCCACTTTACAGAAAATATATATTTCTTATCTACATAACATATATATATATATATATATATATATATATATATATATATATATATATATATATATATATATATATATATATATATATATATATATATATATATATATATATATATATATATATATATATATATATATATATATATATATATATATATATACAGGGCCTATATCTATATATATACAGGGGCCTATATATATATATATATATATATATATATATACACACAGGGGCCTATATATAGCCTATATATATACACACACACAGGTGCCTATATATAGCCTATATATATATATATATATATATATATATATATATATATATATATATACACACACACAGGGGCCTATATATCATGTAACATTTTTGTTCCAGAACATTCTATTCTTTATGGATATTCATGATTCTGGACGAGTTGACCTGTGGCAGCCAGAGGCATGATTACACAATCTGAGATTTTTCTTATCATTGCCATCTTATGTGGCCCATACCCCTGCTTCCAGGAACCATACCTTCTATTATTAATTTGTCCATGATGTTATATTTCTTTCAATGGCCATAAATATCAACTTTCTTATTATATTGTTATATAAAAATCAACCCTCTTCAACATTTAAACTATAAATAGTAAGAAATAATTGAAGCATAGGATATTACTATTAAACTATTTTTGAATTATTAGGTGCCATTATCTCTTTACCTCGATAGGTTTTTCCTGTCCTTCCATAATGTATTTAAAGGTAACTATAAATGATTGTTTTAGTGGCTTATCGGCCAATGGGTTTGCTTTGCTGGCTGTTTTAGTGGCTTGCAGGAGATAAAGAGTTAATACATCTAGCTGTACTACAAGAATAATGTAAACAGTTTACTTTCCAACTACAGGCTAATTCAATAGAATTGAGTTTGTGAGTAGACCCACTGAGTTTGTGAGCAGATCAACAATCTACTCTACCTGAACAAGCTGACCTACATAACCTTTATTAATAAAGAAATATACTCCAGATTTGTAGAAGAACTTGTTTAATGCCTCTGCAACTTCTTAGTGCCTTTCTTTTTAAGCAATCTACAAAATGTCTATTTTATTACATTCACGATTTATGATAACTTTTACTTTACACTACATTTGAATGGGAGATAATGTGTGTTTTTTAATGCAATTACTAGGAAGAAATATACTCATGCAATTTCAGATGTCATAGCAACAGCTGAATATAATAAAACAATGACTCAAGTATAGTTTTGAATGTTAAACAGGTATTAATAAAATTAGAAATGTGATAACTGCCTTCAATTAATTTAGGCCTATATATTATCGTAATATCATATCTATTGCACATTCCAATTGTTACTTTATGAACAAACAAATGTCTATGACACTTCTGACTAGAACATGCTATATTTATCAAACACATAATAATGTATTACTTGCAGGACATGTCAAATGTTTAAAAGAAAATCAATCCGTCATGTACATAAGAACATTTCTTACAAATGTCAGGAGGTGTATGACTTTTATATGCCACAGAAAATGGACAACTAATTAATTATAGAAACTGACAAAACAGAATACATAAATAAAATTCTGAACAATAAGCAGTAATCATGTTCTAAGTTATACCAGAACATATCTAGGGGCATTTATAAAAATATTACATTTAAAAGTAGTTTAGTACCATATCTGCTAAGAAATATTTTTTTAGCTAAAAAAGAACTTTATAAAATATTAATACAATGGAATCCCTCATAGCGCAACCTTTTATAACAGATTTTCTTATATAACAACAATTTTCAAAATCCACAAATATATTTATTCTATATTGTGTGTACTATATAGAGAACATTTCTGTTATTACATAGGCCTACATATTTCTTCATTCCGGACCATGTCGTTATAATGGAATTCCACTGTATATTTTAAGAGAAGACAATAGTAAATTTCATTAAATCAATTTGACTGTGTACACAATTGGACAATCATAAGTGTCAGCTACTACGGATTTTCCGTATTGATATAAATTTTGGGTCCAAAAAAAGAAGCCATTCACTGTTAAATTTCAGTATTTATTACTACTGTGGATATTTTTATCTCACATGCACGTATGTTGGGCAAAAAAGGGGGGGTTGTTTGGTGCTAAATACTGATGTCTTTATTAATATAAGCATATAAATTGTAAAAAAATATGAATTTATGAAACATTTGACAGCTATGCTACAATAAGTCCCTGATTATCTCTCTCTCTATCTTCTCTCTCTCGTATATACCTTGTTGCTAATTGTATGTGAGCATTAACTCTTTAACACCTGAGAAACAATTGTTCACTAATGTTTACTCAATATACTAGTCCGTTAATTTGATGACAGTTTGAGAAAATATCATGCCCTGTTCAATACGAAGGAAGGAATAAATTAATATTTCTTTATTGTGATAGCCATACCTATGACTAGCACTGATATTTTAATTCTATTCTGTAGGCCTATATAATTAATACTTGTCACCTAGTATATTTTCTCTAGTTTGTATAGAAAATACTCAGGTTTCATTGAATATGTTCATATTTATATTTACTGTAGTATTTTCCTTTAGTGATATTCTATACAGAATATAGACAGGAATATAGACAAAACAAAAATAATTTAATGAATATTTTGGGCTGAAATGCATAATTATCCTTCTAGAAGCTGAGTCATTGATATATTTTTTCGTTTCTTGTTGCTCTAAATTTTGTAAATAGACACTATTGTTAAATTGTGTCACATAACATAGGCTTGTAGTTAAATAAACTATGTAAATATGAGAGAGAGAGAGACAGAGAGAGGAGAGAAAGAGGGCAGGCATTCACATACAATTAAGCTTGCAATTATTAAATTGTAGAGCATAATTCTTAATTTTCTTTTTTTTTACAGAAACATATACCTGGTAGGCATATTTACTGATATATCATTTAATTTTCACAGTATCTTCGAGTTTTTGTATTATTTCATTGAGTGTGATTGAGCATATGGTTCGAGATATATGGGTCTATTAACTAAGTTGTCTACCTGCTGCAAAGAAAAATTCATGATAAATAAAAGTCAGGAGAATTTTTGGAAGCACAAGAGAAAGCAGTTCTGAATAAGAATAGGCCATATAAAGACTTTATTAAGGGGGATTCTTCTTGATTAGAAACTGGCCTCATAGCACGTTGGGCATTCCCATAAGTGCTCCGCCCTCTGTTCCAGCAGCCATCTGACTCGGTGGTGTTTTGAGTCTAATGCCAGTGAAACAGACGTCGACATAAGGCACAACTCTGGCCCTTGTGACAGGTATCTTTGTTGTTCCGCCCACCCACGCCGTGCCCGTAACTAGTTCAAGCACAATGTCGGCCTGTCGGAACAACATAGTAACTGTTATCGAAGGTTACGACTACGGGATTGTATAGATGACATGCCATGAAGCTTCTATAAGAAGATAACCTCAATATAAAGGCATGTCATCTACTAAGGTTTTCTGTTGCATGGTTGGTTTGTCTAGTGAGCCATTGGTGAGACCCACAGACGCAACCGCATGCTACATTAAGGGGGATAGCATAACCTAAAAGTGGCAAAACGATACTTCTTCTGCAGTCAGTTTCCTGTGATCAGCAGTCTATACAGTCATATTGGTTGCCAATGTGTCATCAGCAAGAAGTTCTTGCGTGTGCCAAACAATTTTCATTTGCTGCTAAGATTTGTAACTCCTCCTGCCTGGTAATGAACCACAGTGGCATTTCCATTTCGATTAGAACATCTGAACATAGTCATTAAATATATAATGCGTATGTGTTCGGTTTCCATTGATGAATACTCATGCATGTTTTAACTAACATCAGATGTCTTTGAATGGTAGAAAAGGTACAGGGAGAAATAAAGCAAATCTACTCAGACATTTTTCGACTACCGGTACTTTATAACTACTTTATGTACAGTCCATAAATAAAGCTTAAAGAGTTCCCTGCATTGAATAAGTTTATGTTGTTTAGAAAGCAATGACATATTATGTATGACAGAATTAGTTTATATTATTAAAGTTCAAATTTTATCATGTTCCTGTGCATTAATAGTGTCCACCAGAGATCGCAACAGTAAAGGGAGATTGATAGGTAGATTTCTCTGAAAACATCTTGTTTCTATCAATCAGATCTGTTTGGCATCAGCTTTATATTTGTGTCTAAATATTGTGGCCTTTGAGGAAATAAACAAGTAGGCATAATTGCTGGCTTAAAGATATGCCTTCAGTTAAGGGAGAGGGGTTATTGAAAGAAAACGGTACCGTAATTCACCCACCTCCATGCCAAATTCTTTATTTTAAATGACAAATTTTGTGATTTCTTTTGTTGAAAAATCATTAGGGGGTGGGGGTTTACTCACATTTTTACTGAATTCTTAATAATAATAGGAAAATAACATTCTGATTTACTAAGGGGGGGGGGGGGAGTTTAATAGTTTAACATCCCACATACCTCCTATCTATGGGATTGAGCTTGGCTACTATGGAAAGTGAACAAAAATGGGTCTAGCTTGTAAATTTCTTCATGGAGTCAGGGAGACAGGATGAGTGAGCCATGTAACAGTTTGTGAACCTGGAACACTGAGCACCATGTTATGGTACTATGAAGGTAAAGGTATGTCCCATGGTAACAACCTGCCATTGGAGATGAAGATAACTCTTCATGTACTAAGCTGCAGCAACTATTAGGTGGTGTGGCCAGTTCCCTTCCTTGCTGTCTTTACCTCCCCTAACTCATGCATCAGGTACTCATTTACAGCTGAGTCGACTGGAGGATTGGTCGTGTCAAGCGAGAAATCACACCCCGGATTTTTGTTTCTGGACGTGGTTTCAAACCTGGCATCCTGTAACCCGGTGATAACAAGCTAGCTCAACCCTGAACTAGGCTACCTAGCTCCTCAAGGTACTATGAAGGATACTGTATGAGTCTAGTAAACTAACGAAGAGTACTGCCTATGTGTGGTAAATTGTTGCATGCTGAAAAATATATTGAGAAGATCTGAACACCTATGAATCAATTGCTTCATGTGCAGTTTTCATGTGCAATCATGAACTAACTAGGTAGCTAACTATGCAGAGACTGGACGTTCAAGAGACAAGTCAGTTGATTGATGACAATGGACGTTCAAGGGATAAGAGAGATCAATTAACTGTTGAGAAAGGACGTTCAATGGATAAGACAGTTAATTAACTGATGAAAATGAGCATTTGAGGGATAAGACAGGTCAGTTGACAGATGAGAATAGATGTTCAGGGGATAAGACATGTCGGTTGATTGATGGGAATGAATGTTCAAGGTATAAGACAGGTTGGTTGACTGATGAATACAAATAGAAAACGTAATATTGTAGCATATTCTATTCAGCACCTAGTGATCAACCAAGTATTTTTTGGTTGTATTGATTTTTTGAGGTTTGAACCAATACCATCATTGTCCAAGATGCACTCAGTTTATCACTCTGTCACAGAACCAGACAAAGAGAGAACTGTTTAAGAGTTTAAAAAAGATAGACTAACTTGGCTACTACAATAGACATGGAGATCTCTTAATGAAATTAATGGATGGCAAGACTTTATGGGAATGAAAATAGAATGTCATACAAACCAACCTGTTAAGATGAAAATCTGTACAAAAATATCTACAAAGTCACAAAATCCTTACACAAAACAGGAAAAAAAATGCATTATGCCTAAATAGAAAATAAATATATTTATAACACCTAGTTATAGGCCTAATCATTGAAAATATAAATAACACACCAGTAATTAAAAAATAGTTCTATCTGTTAAATTCTTATATTTGATGTTTCACATGAAATATTCATCAAAATTGTAGAGCAGTCTGAGTCAATAATCTTTATCTTCTTTTTTCTGAGTTCGTTTGTAAACTGAAAATTAGGATGTAGTTTGAATAATAGAATGCGTTCTGTCATTGTTTACACATTTACTGATATATCTGAGTCTTTTGGCCTGACATATCAGATTTCAATATGACTTTATGTTACTTTGACACTATATGAGGTGGGACAGCTAACTACCCCATAACCTCATTTGTCACCTCTTACAAAATGCTTAGAAGTTAAATATAAATAACCAAATGGTCAGAGGGTGTCCGACATAGTGGATGGTGCTGCAGTAACCTAATGAACAAAAAGTCAAGCAAAATGAATTAAACAGGTTACTAAAACACTTACCTTGCCTATTAATAAAAATATATAAAAAAAGTATATATAAAAAAACACAATAAAACGCCTATTTGGCGTTGCCATCCCTGCGTTATGGAGACGGGGCTTGATGAAATCTAGTCATCTATTATGTTTTTTATTTTGTTGTTTTCTGTTGTTTGTCTCTTGAAAAAGGTTCAATTTGAGCCGATACGTGGAGAATTGTCCTGTTTAGTTTTATTGTATGTTTTTTTATATATACTTTTTTAAATATATTTTTATTAATAGGCAAGGTAAGTGTTTTAGTAACCTGTTTAATTCATTTTACTTGACTATTAGAAGTTAAACAGTGTTGCTATTCTTTGCTCTTTAATCTTATTATGAGAATGTCCCTGACAGTGGTTAAGCCATTTGCCTTGTGCTCAAGAGGCTGCATGTTCAATCCTAGTTAGTGATGTTTTATTTACAGGTGTAAATTGTGAATATCCTTAGGAATTACTGAAAGTATGTGCAATGAGGGTTACTGTTTCATAGGCTCATTTCTTTAAGAGGGGCAGAGTAAATAGGCAGAAAACTGAGTAAAATAAAGTCAATCCTTCATGCCTTTTTATCAAAATTTTACTCTTATTACTAACTTTACAAAATTGCATGCATATTGTACTTTATAATGCATTTACAGAGCTAGAAAGACAGCTGAATTGTCCTGAATGTTCCAAAGTAAATATTAATGTTAACTCTCTATTTCAGTAATAGTTTTCCCACCCTGTCATAACATGTTCCGAATAACTATAAAAATTGAATTTTAAGTGGTTTACAAGCAGAGCGGGTCTGCTCAAATGGCTGCTTTAGCAGCTTGTTAAGTTAATGATATAAAAATTGGAATGTTGCCTATAATTTTTAGTCACTGAACACAGTTAATGGGTAATATGTTCTAATTGTGCATAAAAAATGGTGGAACAAATGGTAATGTTTTTTGGAAGAATTTATAAATCAAGATCAACTTCATTAATTAACATATACAATATGATGAACATAAAATATATAGAGGCTATGTAGGAATGTCATGCTTGATTTTGTGAACTTTATATCCTGTATCAGCTGTTGAGCACAATTAGCATGCCTTTCTACACCAGGTAAATGTACACATCTGCTTACTGGTTTCCTTTTTTTACACATCAACAGAAACATGCCTTGAATTACCATTGTGTGTGTCATTACGAGAGGCTATTCACATATCGCCAGCCAAGGACAAGAACGAAATAGCCTCTCGTAGAAGATGTTGAATAGGGTAGTTTGGCGGGCTGTTTATATCAATAGACTGTTATTGTTGTTGTTGTCATTATTCTAAACGGATTGTGACAATTTCTTGTTCTTACTTCTTTTGTGCAGTGGGGTGGTTTCTCAAAGATATTTCTCATATCCAGGAGACTTCAGCTTTCGGCTTAATTGAAGAAGCCTTCTACTCAGATGGGTTAGTTTATATGTAAAATAAGACTTCCGCTCAGTGGATGTTTACATTGATCTGTTAGGACTTCTATTGTAGAAGTGCATGAGAAATAGTATGCAAACTCTTCAGAAATAAAAGTTGGTAATATATCCTATTCAGGAGGTAGTAATAAGCACAGCATGTTTTGGCAGCAGTGACTTTCATGTTCAGTAGGTTGCAGTTATTCTCTGAAATGGTCAAAACTGTCCTGAACTTCTACATTTGTTCTCAAACTCTTGCATATTAGCAGGATGTATTCCTGAGAATGGATGTGCAATGTCATGGTTTGCAACTTTTCTGCGATATATATGCCTTTGAACCGTGTTCTGAATTCCTATGGTGGTTGAACCTGGTACCTTGGTTATTGGAGATATGCTCTGTACCTCTCCATTGCAGAGCTGGGCTCTGTTCAGTAATATTTCTGTAAAATTTGGCTTTTATGAAAACAGAATATATTATATAACTGAGAAATATAATCATATCTAGACATGTATTTGAAATATGGGAAGGGAAGAGATGGGAAGATGGTTTCCCACCAATGGAAGAGAAAAACAAAAATAACATTTCTAATTTGTAAAGCAGATAAAACAGGAGACAAAAAATAGACATAGAAGACAGACAGTATCGACAAAAGATGAGCTGAAAAAAAGGCAGCAGCAAGTAAATACATAAATACAAATGAACTATCTTTGGCATACAAATACATTTTAGTATAATTTGTGCAATACAGAAAAAAAAATGGAATGATCTTACAACAATATTACAAATTATGTAACATTTTCAGCCATGTCCACAGAGCAAGATAGAGAGAAAATGTGTATGTTTATTTCATATATTGAATCTAAATTCTCATAGATAGATGTACATAATCTGTTTAATGACATAAGCACACTAACACCACATACATATTTGGGCACTTATCCATAAAAATATGAAAATACAGTGTGATAAATTCTCTCAACATTTACCATAAACATGATCTTCCATGGCATGAGTATTTACAATGAACCAATGTTAAAATGATTAAAGAAGTGCAATATGTTTTAGATTTAAGTTCCAAACAAATAGATATAGCATAACGTAGATTGGTGTTTGTGAATGTATGTTTTCTTAGCATAACGTAGATTGGTGTTTGTGAATGTATGTTTTCTTAGCATAACGTAGACTGGTGTTTGTGAATGTATGTATTCTTTGCTGCCAACCCCTCCCCAATTGGCAAATGTTAGGTTAAGAATGAGAGCTGTTGGCAAAGTGTCAGGATAAAAATGAATACTATTATCACGTATCAGAGTGAGTATGAATACTGTTGTCAAGTGTCAGGTAAACAATGAGTACTGTTCTTAATGTGAATAAGCAATGTAGCAATATTAAAATCACTATCTTCTTTCTTTATGTCCACTGAGCCGCTAATATCTACATTTTGGAGGCCCACTATGCTGAAAAGCTGCTCAAATCGACATTTTAATATGAATTTACTATCGTGTTCGGCATAGCAGGAAAACTGTACAGAAACAAAGAGAATGAGAATTTTTGCTCTCCCCAACATTTGGTCTTACATTGTTTGACACTACAGAAGAATGAATTTTTGTTGATCTGTTTAATGAGTGTTTTGAGTAAGTACCTTAACATTTGTAATATTTGTTCTTTTAGTTTGTACAGAAAACTTTCAGAAAATGTTGCCTTCAAAAGTTTCTTCACTGCAAAAATATTTGCTGCTTCTTGTTCAGTAAACAGAAAATTTGAAACAGCAAATATTTACGTTTTCTCTATTTATGGGCATTAATATGTCAAGTTTATATATAACAGTGTGATAGCATGACACAAATCATTGTACGAGTATGAATAGTGCGTTCTTGAAATAGTGTTAAAATCTATGTAATTAATAATGAGAACCTTCATTTAAAAAATAAATGCAGTATTTTTTTACTGATAATTTCATAAAAGATGTAAAAATTAACAATATGAAAAAGGCTTTTGTATTGCACAACCCATGAAAAAGGCAATGAAAATATAATTATACAACACAGTATCTTCTGAATGAATGCACACAATATATACACATGAGAAAAATGCGAATATTAACACACAGAATATTGGTGTTGTCACAGACATCATTTTTAAACACTCTTGAAGTAGCTGCAACACACACAAGATGTATATTGCCAATTATACTCTTATTCTTGAAGTCATTTCTCTGGTACATAGTGTATTGATTATGAATGAGGCAGTAGTGTATCCTGGTAAAATGAGAATGGCGTTCTGCTATTTAAAATGAATATGTACTCCTCTAATTAACCCCTTCCTATTTTCATTGAGAAAACAGTACATACAATTACACAATGATAGTCAATGGGTTAGAGAAAAAAAATTGAACTAAATTGCGCATATTTTCACTTGCAGAATAATACAAAACTGAACACAGTATACAAACCTGGTAAGTTTGTTCCATTCAAAAATCAAAAAAAGATCCCAATTAATTGTAGCATTAAAACAAGGGAAAACTATTGGATATATTGGTCACAGACTTAATCAATCCATTTTTATTCTCGTACCCCCCAGAACAACATTTAAAGGAAGTTGCAAAATGCTGATTAAATATGAGTTGCGCGCAGGAAGCCATTAGAATATTTATGCATCATCATGTGCAGTGCCAACTAGCATAGATGATCACATATATCACATCAGTCTCCAGCATTGTGAATTAAACTTGATGAATCTCTCAGAACAATATCATAGAAAAAAAATTACAAAATAGTAAACCTTCCCAATAAATGTTATTTGAATTCATTAGCTGTTCACCTTACATCTAGAATGCAAGGGAGTACCTGGAATAAAGATTATTCTGCATTTACTGTATTAATCACATTTATTTGTATATATTAACTGTATGTTTCATGATGCATTATTTATCATTTTCTAGTTATCTACCCAGAATACAATGAAATATAGATTACAGTTCACAAACGAAATTTAATTATGTGATTGGTTTTAAATTGACATTATTGCACCCATGAAAAATCCATAGATACGCAGTCTCTACCGGCAGATGTCTAAATGTATGCATAATGATAGTTCCTTCAGCTCACAGGTTAAACACATTCCTAATTTTTTATTACGCATCCCCACCCCCACACAAAAAATAAAACCCCACTTTAAAAAAAAAAAGATCATTTGGTGTTAAATTTTCTAGTAAGTATTACTAATGCTGACGTTTTTATCGCACATATTGAGGAGCAAAAGAAAAGTTTATTATTTTTATTTTTGTGTGTGTGCTAAATACAGACATTTTTAAAAACTGAAATATGGAAATAAATTGTTAAAGTTATGGATTATGAAAATAAGTTGACAGCAATCTACAGATACCAACACCAATTGTTTTGAATATCTAGAAGCATAGACAGAATCAGATATTACAACTGCTATAGTAAATTCATTCTTGGATGATTGAAGCAAAAGGCTGTACAGGTTACAACAAAAGAGTGAATCATCATTTTTACTGAAAGTCAACAATCTGCCAAAATACCCTATTACTTTGTGGTATTATTGCCCTTGTGGCAAGAGAGATCCTGAACTTCTAGTTCAGTGCATATAATAGGACCACTGTCTTCTTTCCTGGCATGTCACTGGAGGCAGCTAAGGATAGTTGTGGGATGGAGGCTAAAAAGAGATCCAGTGTTGGACTTGTTGTATGGACTAGGTTTCTTTCTTTTAAGAGAGTAAAGTAACAATCTCATCCTGTACATGACGTGGAAAAAGAAAGGGTATACAGGGCCTTTCTCACACAGCCATAAATAACTTCCCCTCAACTACCTAACATGAAACATGCAGTATGGACAGATTTTTTGGGACATTATTATCTGAAGACAAGTAAACATACAATTTTTGGACAAATTATCATCTGAAGACTAGTAAACTTACAATTTTTGGAATTTTAGATATCTGAAGACTAGTGAACGTACAATTTGAAACATTTTATAATCTGAAGACTAGTGAACTCACAATTTTTGAACATTCTATCATTTGAAGACTAGTAAACTTACAATTTTTGAACATTCTATCATTTGAAGACTAGTGAACGTACAATGTTTGAACATTCTATCATCTGAAGACTAGTAAACTTACAATGTATAAGATACTTACAAAGTAAATATCAAACATAATATAGAGGAATGTCAATTAAAAAAAAAATCAATATATCCAAGCAGTGTATCCAATAATGTGAATTTCAATGACAATTATATAGAAGTGGGATAAGTGTTTTCTTTTTTCTATCAACAGATGTTGCTATATAGCAGCTACTTTCAAAGTTAGATAACTGCACTTTCAGCTGGCATGAGAGTTTTCTTCCTTTGTGAATGAAATAAGGATAAATAATGTGATGGCGAATACAGAAATCCAGTATTTCTGTTGGGATTCAAGGTTCTGAGCATGTAACATAAAAGGCCATTTGTGATATCTGCAATGGTTAAAAGAACAATGGATATGCTGATAAAATTCACAGGTAGTTATTACTATATATATATTTGGAATGTTATGTTTTAAGTGAAATAATTATGAGTTTCTTAGAAATATATGTTCTAACTAAAAAGTTTTCTAATTTATCAGTTTAAAAAATGGTAGTGAAATTTGTTGCAAGAACTTTTAACTTTGAGATGATAAGGAACTACAAAAAGTGAAAATATAAATTTATATTAATAGTTATCTCCCTTGCACCATCCCCCTCAAAATTACATTATGTGAAATTGTTGAAAAAACATTTATTTGGATAAATATAACTTCTAGAATGCAATAATTTGTATATGAAAGAGATGACAAACATGTAATGAATATATAACATTATAACACAAGTTGACTGCCCCTTGTTCTAAGATTTTATATGTTAGTTTTGCTGCAACAGCAGTTGTTCTAGTTCATCTGCTGAGCGATAAAGGAAGGCTGCAGACTCTCTATAACCTGCGATCAGTTGCTTGATGGCTGTCACTTCTGATGGACTGAGTTGACCCTTGTTGTTGGATTTTTTCATACTAAGGTCAGTAGGACCTGAAAACATAGAAAAAATTTGGTAATTATATTGTTATATAGAGCATAACCTTAGTTATATTTCAGAGTTGCCACAATTTTGTCATTTTAGAGCCAAATATTACACATTTTGATGGTTTAATATGGTGGATGATTTAATCTGGTTACATGATTTAATCTAATGGATGGTTTCATTTGGTGGATGGTTTAATATGGTGGATGATTTAATCTGGTAGATGACTTAATTTGGTGGATGGTTTAATCTAATGGATGGTTTCATTTAGTGGATGGTTTAATATGGTGAATGATTTAATCTGATGAATGACTTAATCTGTTTGATGATTTAATCTTGTGGATGGTTTCTCTGTTGGATGGTTTAATCTGGTCTATGATTTAATCTATTGTTTTATAGAAGAATGTTGAAAATATCATGGACAGCTAAAAAGAGTAATGCTATAATTCTACAACTGGTCAACTCAAATAGAGAACTTACTAACTGTTGTTGTTCGTCCATCACAAGTGATGATGACCATTTGTTACATCCACTTTTTAAAATTCAATTTTAGTTGTGTCCTTGATTATGAGTTTGTAGATGGCTAATGAGCCCTATTCGAGCTGTAAATGTCCTTGGACAGTTCGGTCATGGAATGACGACTGTAGACGGATCTTGGTCTATCCGTGACTTTCTAGCTGCTCTCCGCTGTTGAGCTGCTGCATTTCTCTTCTTTTCACAAGATGATGTGCTCTTTTTTATTATAGAACACCATGTAGATCTATTTTGTGCAAGTTCTTCCCATGTATCGTGGTCTATTTCAAAGGCTTTCAGTGAGTTCTTTAACGAGTCCTTGTAGCGCTTCCTTTGGCCACCTTGAGATCGTATACCCTTCTCTAGCTCACCATAGAGAAGTATCTTTGGCAGACAATGGTCTGGCATACGCACCAAATGACCTGCCCAACGAATTTGTGTCTGCATCAGGATCGTGTCAATGCTGGGGATACCAGCTCTATCAAGGACAGTGGTATCTGGAATCTTGTCTTGCCATCTGATGTTCATAACTTTTCTGAGACAATTTGTATGAAAATGATTGATTTTTTTCACATGACTGTATTAGAAGATGACAATCACAGTTTCTTGGTCATGCCATGAGAAGAGGTGGGTTGGAGAACATCGTAACAACTGGAAAGATCGAGGGTAAGAGAGACAGAGGAAGACAATGTGAGAAAATGTTTGATGGCTTGAATTTCTGGCATGATGCAGAATCATCAGAAAATATATTTAAATGTATAACAAACAAAGGACTGTAGACAGACATGATCCCCTACGCCGGAAGGCATAGTACCAATGAATGCATGAATTATTGAATCTGGTGGATGGTTTAATTTGGTGGATAGTTTATTCTGGTTGATGGTTTATTCTTGTGAATGGTTTAATCTGATCATTGGTTTAATCTGGTGGATGGTTTAATCTGATCATTGGTTTATTCTGGTGGATGGTTTAATCTGGTGGATGGTTTATTTTGATGGATGGTTTTTTCTGGTGAATTGTTTATTCTGGTGGTTGGTTTATTCTGGTGAATGGTTTATTCTGGTGGCTGGTTTATTCTGATGGCTGGTTTATTCTGATGGCTGGTTTATTCTGATGGATGGTTTATTCTGGTGGATGGTTTATTATGGTGGATGGTTTATTCTGATGGATGGTTTATTCTGATGGATGGTTTATTATGGTGGATGGTTTAATCATGAATTAAATTAAATGCTCTTAGTAATATTGGCATTATATGGAAATATTTGGAGAGATAATTTAAGAAAAGTGTGGATTGCAAAGTATCTGCCCACCCATGTCCAGGAACGTAATATGTCTTCGGTGGAGACGGGGTGGGGGGGGGGTGGGTGGGGTGGGGGTGGAGACAAAGTGTCTGATAAGTAAAGGGGAGGCAAAGTGGTCACCCCCTCCCCCTCTATTGGTTTTCTTCCTAGTTCTAAATGTCATGGCATGCTCTAACTCTCTAAAGGAGGGAGGATTTTTATCCCACAACCCTGCCCTACTTATATACTTGCTTATCCATGGTCTATATTAGGATTACAGCTGAATTCATTGGCATGTTATAATCAGTATGATATATAATAAATGAAATAGTTTAGTTATTTAATGGTCTCATCCTTATGATGTTTTGCGTCAGTTGTAGGCCTATGGTATATAATCGGCAAATTATATTGAATTGTTTACTCATCTGAATAATTTAAATTGTTAGATTGTTTAACCTGATCACCATCATCATCATATTCGTTTCAGAACGTGGTCTTACCTATGGATTTATTGAATTCTCCACGGTCTTGAGAAAGCTGTCCTGCCTCTTTTAATGAAATTGTGCAGGCATTCTTGAATGTCTTTTGTCCAACGGCGTCTTGGGCAGTCTTTGTTCCTGTCACCGTCTATCACCCCCTCCAGCAACACTCTCTCCATTCCGTCGAGTCTCTTAATGTGACCGAAAAAAAAAGCTTTTTCTGTAATATGGTGTTCAGAAGTCAGCCTTCCTGGACGTTAATTGTTCTTAACACCTTCTGATTTGTTTTCCCTGCTGTCCATGGTATTCTCAGAACTCTTCTATTGCATGTGATTTTACGTGATGATAATACTGAATTATCGATGGTAATACTGAATTATCGATGGTAATACTGAATTATCACTACATCCATATATGATATATTCAGTATATATAATTCAGGATATATGTTTAACCTGATGGATAGTTATATTGGATAGTTCAATTATCCTGATATTTTACTTTGTTAAATACTCAAGTGTTAGATAATTGTAGAAACTGGACTCTACATGATGGTTTAATTTGATGGTTTACTCGGAAGTTACATTGTAGAATCTGCACTCTACGTGATGGTTTAATTTGATGGTTTACTCGGACAGTTACATTGGGCTGTTTTCACAGCTAGATACTTGAGTATTTCACATGGTTTAATCAGATGGTTTAATCAGAAAAATAGTTATACTTGAAAGGTTACTTAGCTGGTAGCATTATCATATGGGTAATTATACATATATTTGTTAGTTTATTCAGCTAGATATTTTAATCTTTTAGGTTGTTTAAAAGGATGAAGATGGTGAAGAGAACGTCACACGAATATTTCACATGACACACAATATGATGAATGGTTTACAAGTGAAATACAGTAGAGTAAAAAAAGGAAGTGGAAGACAAGTAGCAGACGTTTTATTTATCTAAAATTGATGGTTTAAATAGTCTACTTCACCTCACAGAGATCTTCCAGGGGTGAAATAGGTATGAAATAGATATTGTGTTCTCCACTGCACACACCTGAGATGTGGGTCTTCCATGTATGAAATAGACATTTTGTTCTCTATTGCACACGTCTGAGAGTTGGAGTCTTCTAGTTATGAAATAAGGCTCTGGACAAAGTTCTCCATTTGACAAACAAATACAAGGGCTCTATTGCTCTTTTTTTTCTGTGTTCCTCGGTTTAGCTTGAGCACCCGATTACTAAACACCACAAAGGCGGCTTCCACGTCAGTGGAACTGCTTTATATTTGGCCGTTCTTCTCATAAATAGATTGTTCACTGTGCTAGTGTTCAATCTACACTTGACCTCCTCCACCCGAACCGTCAGCTATTCTAGTATGCCAGGTCTGCAGTTTTCATCTGTGTATCCAACACTGCGACTCACTTGTTGGTAATTTCTGCCATCTGCTGGCTACTTGTAGGTACGACTATCTCTAATTATCTTTTGCTCTAAAATCTGGATATAGAAACACACACGAACAAACAAACAAACAAAGAGACAGAGATAGTGACTTGAGATTTGCTAGGAGAGTGATTGAAAAAAACAGACACAATATATTTATTGGAAAAAAGTAAAATGCTCACCAAATTCTCCATTTGCCGTAGCGTTGGCTGTGATTGGGGCATGGGGTAACATGGGTGGGTGATGGTGTGCTGGGTGCTGGTAGCTAGGGAACCCAGGTCTAAACAAAGCGGCGCCATGTCCGTTTGTGAAGTAGGATGGCGTGAACTCTGGTGCGCTACGAAATGTTGGAGGAGGAGGTTGATTTCTCAGGAAATCTGTAGCTGTTGGAACCGAACAGTTGACAGATCTGGGTGAGGACAAATTACTGGGTTGTGATGGTGGCTGGGTCACAACTGGCTGCTGTTGTGGCTGACTAGAAGGTTGAGTACTTGGAGGAGTCTGTGAAGTCACTATAGTTGTGTGAGAGATCATAGCCGAAGCCTGGGGAAATATATTAAAATACAAATAAAATGATTATCTGTAGCATGAAATCTACTGGATAAAGTCAATTATCTTGGCAACATTTGAACATCAGATGGCCGGTGCTCCATTGAGAAAAACAGCAGAATCGCACAGGCCAAACTAACATTTAAAAAGTAAGAAACATTCTATACAATTCATAATTAGCAATGCATGTGGAGATTCCACTGCTAAAATATTATAGTGAACCAATTATTCGGTGTGAATGTGATTTACGAACGGTAAACATACAAGTTCAAAATGCGCCGGAGGATACTGCGATGCGGTTTTTTTGAAAATAATAATTAGAATTACATGTACAGCCAAGAAAACTAATGTAGATGTCTTCAGAAATTCTTGAGTAAAAAGACAAATTGCAACAAAAATTAGAAGCAGAGTCAGGATTCTTAGTGCATCTGATGAGATGAATTTATACCGTGTAAAAAAGAAGAAACGCAACATTATTGCAGTGCTTATGCACACCAAATTTCAAACTTGTACCACAATTTTTGTTTTACGGAATTAGTGTTTCAACCGTGACATGTAGAACCTTTCAGACTTAGTGAAATGATGTTCATTAAATTTCGTTTGGACTTTTTTCGACCGAGGCCTCCTTTTCATGGCCTCCTCTGGCGTCTATTAGAGAACGAAATCACCGTGACATGGATCCGATTAGCCGTTGGATCTGTTGTTGTGGAATGACTGCCCACTCTTCCCGTAGTGCAAGAGACAACTGTCAGAGATTGGCTGGAGGCACGTCTCGCTGACGGAGTCCTCTGTCGAGTTCATCCAATAAGTGTTATATTGGGTTCATGTCTGATGACATGGCTGGCCTCGGAATGGTCAAGACATTGTTGTCAGCGAGGAACTTGGTGATTAGCTGTGTCATATGAAGTGGAGCCTTATCCTGCTGAAAAATCGACCTTCGTGCAGTCAAAATTGGAAAGACGCGAGAATGAAAGATTTCAGCGACCTATCGTTCGCCATTCATGCGTCCTTCAATGTGCACCAGGTCACTTCTTTCCATGAAGGTGATCACACCCCCCACAGCAGTATACCTCCACCATCATGTGGAGGAGCCCCATCAACACTGTTCTGAGCGTAGAGGTCACGACTCTGTGGCAAACCGGCAAACTTTTCTCCGTTTATTTGGAGCACAAAAAAGAATGATTAATCACTAAAACAAACCCGCCTTCAGTCATTTCCAACGGTCCATTGACATTGCTGGTTCGCTCACTGCAGTCGGTTCTGGTGATGCCGGTCTGTAAGAACAGGACTTCTGTAGGGTATTCTAGCACAAAGACCAGTGTCGTACAACCGGTTCATTACCGTTTAATCTGAAATTTGACGAGCTGCTGGCATTGACTCGATTGTGAAGGACGCATATGCAAATCTATTCGTGAGGACCGTGAAGTGGTCCTCGGAAGGAGTTGTGACTCTGGGTCTTCCACTGAGTGGCGATTCTACCAATGAGCCAGTGTGTTGAAATCGTCTCCAAAGACAACTAATGGTGCTTCTAACCACATTAAATTGTATGGCCATTACACTTTATGATTATCTAGTCTGTAAGCGTCCAATGATGATGTATCGTTGTTCTGTAGTTTAATGAACCATACTTTCGCATTGAATTTTCAACTGAATTTATTCAAGGACCATCAATATTTTATAGATATTCAATAATATGGTCAGAGAGTCTTGTGTTCAGTAAGTTTCACGGGATTCTCATGAACCTGTCACGAGTTATTGCCAAAAATGTTGTTTTGATCTTGCTCTTTCATGATCTCACGTATCATGAGTTGAGTACAATTTAGGTAACCACGAGAAGTTAATGATCAGGTGAATACAGTTGATAGGTTCAATGATGTCCAATCAGCACATATCTTTTATAAAATCAACTCCCAAAAAGTCGCGTTTCTTATTTTGAACAGTATAACTTGAACATTTAGTAACCGCCGGGAAGACCAAGGAGATAAGAGAAAGAAAAACAAAGAGAGACGTTACTGGATGGGTTGTCAATGTAGCACAAAAATATGTCACCAACTGAACTTATTAACAACATAAGAGAAGAGACATATAGTTGTGGAGAAGCATGAGCGCTTCGCTACTTGGTATAGTACTCGATTGATTAACCAGTAACACCGCGATAGTGTGAACGTTTGAGCAGACAAAATTCGTTTTTTAAAATCCTGGTTTCATGTCTTTGTCTTCTACATCTCTTCTAGTGCTCAATTTCGTTTTGGTGCGCACAGTTCTGTTTTTTAGCGGAATCCACAAATTGTGCACTTTCCCCTTGTCCTTCGCCATGAAATCATATTTATAAATTAATATTTTTTCTGTATTAGTTTCTTATTATTATATGTCCGTTAAAAAGGAAGATGTTATTTCGAGATGTCAGCCAAATGTGTCCTTATTCAATTTATAATTGTTTTTATTCTCTATTTATTAGTAGTGATAGGTATTTTTCTATATATTTATATGTTGTCTTTTCTCAGCTTATGCTGTGAGACGCCGCAGGATTTAATGGCTATCGGTTTTCGGAATTTTTGCACATCTGGTAGCTTGATATGCTGTAATACTGTGCCGTCAGAATGTTAGTAACTCCTTCAATCCTCCTTCTTCTTGGTCTTCCTATGCATCTTGCTGTTTTCATTTTCATGTTGTATGCTCTGCCGCTGGCCAATAAGGGTTCATTTCTCATTAAGCCATCTTGGAACCACCGTAGGTATTTATAATTATTTACTGATATTGAGTGTGTAAGATCAGCGACAGTTGTAACAATACACACAACACACATATATACGATAGATATTAGCAAAATGCGCATATAAAACTTGAACAAATACAAGAATAAACGAAAATAACATATGTAGGACCTAGTCATTGGCTTATAGGCGAGGTAGACCAATATACAAATTGGAGGGAAACACCATAATGTGGATATGATACAGTCTATCAAAGTGCATCGCGAAGCTATGAGAAGATGTCGGAGGTCCGTTTCATCCAAACGTCGATGCGGACATGACACTTGATGATAATCCTAGATTTTAATCTCCAAATGTGCACTCTTTCTTCATTGGAGTTTTAAAAATGGACTATAACTTTCTGTATTAGCACGATAAATAAGAATATCATATTTCTGGTTATCTTTTAAATCTTCCTTCTATGAAAATAGTTTCTATGACGATAAAATCATGTTATTCATTACAGATTATGAATTTCGTGTCTTGCTAGGGTGATATGCATCGCATGCAAGACATTCTTTAGTTTAATTTCCTTGTGTCTTCTACCTGTGTGGTCAAGCGGAAGGAAGGGTTGCAATTTCCTGTTTTATGACAAGTATGTCGTCTCAGATTGAGTTGGTTCAAATATTTTAATTGAATGAGATTGTCATCATCATTATTATCAACACCAGGTGCCATGCCGACTGCCGTAGGCGATCATATATATCTCCAGCACTTTATTTTCAGAAGCTTCTCTCATGATCGTTATTGACACTGTAATGCTCCAATATTTGGCAATCTAATATGTTCTCACGCTGTCATCCTTGATCTCTCTTGTCTTCTATCTTGCGTGTTGGAAGTATGTTTTTCAGATTTCTCTGTCTCATAACGTGTTCAAAAATAAAGATTGTCTATTTCTGATATTATTCAGTAACTCTCGTGTCGAATGTGGCTATTTCAACACATCTTTATTAGTTTATCTAACTGTTCATCGTGATCGTCGCCAATATAAGTCCTGTTGGCTAAAGGGAAATCCAGCCTTTTAAAATGACTCATTTAACTAAACCCTTTGAATTGGCTGTCTCACAAAGTATGATCATAGTGACCAATAAAAATCACGGTAATAGTCAAATTAGTAATTGTAAAAATCTGAATTTCTTATTTGTAAGTAAAGAGTGAACACTGGCAACTCCGTGGATCGGATAAGTAAGTGTGGACTGTCATGCTGTCCGTGGTACTCTCAGCATTGAGAATGTCATAGAACTTGTTATCACATATGTCCATAAATTCGCAGACACAAACATATACCCATCATTCAGTATGCCATTCACAAAACATCTCGTCACGGTAAAACGTGAAAGTCTCTGCATTGTGAATTTGTATAAGTTAACATTTGTTGTGAGAGGTGTCGTGAAGGAACAAGAACACTTGATTATGATTTTTGTATAAGTTAACATTTATTATGAGAGGTGTGCTGAGGGACCAAGATCACTTGAGAACGCGTTTGCAGATATTCTTATTGCAAGGAAAATCTTGCTAAAAATAAACTTTTATCACAAAATATTCAAGACGACATAGCTGTCCTTCATCCTACACCGTTAGACCACAATGAGATACAATTCTGCACACTTAACACCAAACGGAAAATTATTAAATTAAATAATTATGTTCCACTAAACAACAATAATAATATAAATATTCTTAGAGAAGTCTTTATCAAGAAAATGGTATAATAAGCGCGCACAAATAAGATTTATTATATTATCGTAAAGCAAAGTATACAATAATAATAATAATAATAATAATAATAATAATAATAATAATAATAATAATAATAATAATAATAATAATAATACGGTGGGCGTCTGTGTCTATCTATATATTCTGCTTCTTAAACGGAATTCTGCTTCTTGACCTTGGTATTGTATTCAACGGAATTATGTATCTTAATTTTTGTATTCAACAGAATTCTGCTATTTAACGTTGCTTTTATATTCAGTGTAATACTGCTTCTTAACCTTGATATAGTATTCAACGAAATTCTGCTTCTTATCCTTGCTATTGTATGCAACGGAATTCTGCTTTGTAACCTTGCTATTGTATTCAACGGAATTCTGCATCTTAATTTTTGTATTATATTCAACTGAATTCTGCTATTTAACGTTGCTTTTATATTCAATGTAATACTGCTTCTTAACCTTGATATAGTATTCAACGAAATTCTGCTTCTTATCCTTGGTATTGTATGCAACGGAATTCTGCTTTGTAACCTTAGTATTGTATTCAACGGAATTATGCATCTTAATTTTTGTATTATATTCAACGAAATTCTGCTTCTTATCCTTGGTATTGTATGCAGCGGAATTCTGCTTGTTATCCTTGGTATTGTATGCAGCGGAATTCTGCTTGTTATAGATGACAATTACTTTGGGCATGCCTATAACTTAAACAATTAGGGAGGGAAGGGAGTTCTGAAAAGGTTTGACAGTTGTTAACAAAAGGGGGGGGGGAGGTGAAAGGGGGCTTGAAAGAAAGACGTGAATCAGTGGGATGGGCGGTATATGGGGTACACAATTGTCCAAAAAAAATAGTTGACGTAGTTTATGATGTGATATTTATGTTGTACTGCTTATTTCATTCTTTAATAGTGGGTTTTTTCCGTAATGAGAATAAACAATGAATGAACATGAATAATAGGTTTACCGGTACAGACTGTTTGTCTGAGCCTTTGTTCTTTTGTTTTCACTTGCTGGGATCACTATGTCATTGAACATTCGTAAGTCTTTTTCATTGGTTCTTATTATTAACAAAATGTAAAGTAGACCCACGGTTTCTTTTCTACGTTTGAGACGTATTTGGGATGAATACGGTGTTAATATTGATAATGATATATCCAAATATGAGTCGGGTTTCGGTCTGCGTGTAAAAGGTATTTTATTCGTATCGATCTACCATTGACACGAAAATATTGTGACTTATCGATTTACTATTAAAAGAAACTTTAATTTTAAAGATCTACGTGTAGATGATAATGATGATGATGAAGTAATTCCTATAACTGTTAGCAGGTAGCTCTTGACAGCTCATAGCTTTCGGACAAAAAACGCATGCTCTCTCCATTTGAGCAACCGATCTGATCATCGAAACGTAGACACAAGACACAAGTTAGAAATTGAGACAAGACATGTAATGAAGATTGTTATTTTTTTTTTCATGTGACAAGTTGCCAGTCTATCCCCTAAATGTCCTTAGTTGACTCCTATGCAATGATTGGAAATAGACATTGACCCTAATCTTTGCTCACTAGACAGGCCCCGGTTGTTGCACGGGGCGAAAAGATAGTTTAGTCGTATCGATATATTACTAGAAACTTTACGTTTAATCTTATGGTTGTACATGTAATACTGGGGGGGTGAAGAGCCTCTGCACCACGAGACATATATGGCCCACGGGATATATTTAGTAAATCATAATAATAACAACGTAGAAGCACACCTCATTAATGAGAAACAGTTCCAGACATGACATTAGGGGCTTCAATATATGAGAAACAGTTCCAGACATGACATTAGGGGCTTCAATATATGAGAAACAGTTCCAGACATGACATTAGGGGCTTCAATATATGAGAAACAGTTCCAGCCATGACATTAGGGGCTTCAATTTATGAGAAACAGTTCTAGCCATGACATTAGGGGCTTCAATTTATGAGAAACAAGTCCAGCCATGACATTAGGGGCTTTAATATATGAGAAATAAGTCCAGCCATGAAATTAGGGGCTTCAATATATGAGAAACAAGTCCAACCATGAAATTAGGGGCTTCAATATATGAGTAAATATTGCAATATTCAAATTTGAAGTTTATAATTTTGCATAACCCACAAATGATATAAATTTATATGAACCAGTGACACAAAATAGTTTCTCCACTATAGATGTAAAAGCAAAACTACAAGACACACCCAAAAAAACATTAGCTGTGTTGGGGATCGAACACAGGGGCACACCATACATGAGGGCCTTGTCAAGAAAACTTTTATTATCGAGACACAAATGCGGAATATGACTGAGAAACGTATACACAGTATTGATATTTACATAAAAAATGTCTAGTTGGGTCGATCTACTATATAAAAGGTATGTTTATGTTAAACAATGCTATTGTAAACAAAATGTATGTTTCAATGTTCAGTCTATCAATGACAGTTTGGGACCAACGATCGAGGTCTATGTTGAATACTTGCTAGCCCGTTTCATACGGTCGACTACACTTTTCTGGAATAAAGAACCACCAACATTAGGCTCTCTGTGACACAAAGGAACCAGTATGATTGTGTTTCGCTTCATCGAAGAGACACCACGGCCACCGATTGTCTTAGGAAGAAAGTCGGCCGGGGAGACAAACCGTCGTACCCCTCCTCCGCGTCGCCTCCATTGTCTCAGGCAGCACCGGAGTCAGGTATGGTCGATAATTTCAGGCTCAGGTGAGGGGGGAGTTACAGGAAGAGCTAGTGACTTTTGTTCTCAATTAGACCGTGCGGACAAACACGTGAACACACTAATGCAGTGTTCATCTGTGTGGGCTCCCAGTTCGTCAGCAAAACACGGGAATACAATGACATATTAGTCAGTTCTATCACTCTCTACCCATATATCACACGCTGTTAATAAAATGTGCACAAGACATGAACAATATACACTTCATTATATTGTCATAGTATATATTAATGAGAAGTAGGAAACAGACTACATACCCAAAGCCATAAAATCATCAATCAAAATGCATATTAAAGTATTCATACTATAATACGAACCTAAGAAGCGCAGGGAGGTGGAGTATACATAATTAAGAACAATCAGTTTTATGAGCCACAACCGAAATATTACAGAACATAATAAATCAATAATTAAAAACAAGATAAACATCGATGTTTTCAAAGAATAATATGGATTTAGGAAAAAACAAAGGAACTAGAGAAGCTGTACTTAGTATCCGACTATAGATAAATACTTAGAAATTCAAAATAGTATCTTTATTTCCATTCAACGACTACAGCATATCACGTGTCAGAGTACAACTTTTAAATATAATTGAATGCCTCCATGATGTAAGCCTAGATGAAAAGACACCAGACTGATTAGAAATATATATTGGGAACAAGCTGTATTAATAAGGCGTGAAAACAGCTACTCACCATACATAGAAGCAAACAGAAGGATAAAACAATGATGTATTATATCACAAACGTATTTCGTATCAACGCAGTTTGTATTATTGAACAAGTTGAACGAATGCCAGGACTCAAGATCAGTGAGGAAATAATGAACAATCTGAGCTATGTACATGACACTGTCCTTTTAGCAGAAAGTGAACATAAACTATAAAGACTAATAGATGCAGTCCACAAATCAAATAAAGGATACGGACTAGATATAGACATTAAAAAACCACACAAAGAAACACAACAAAAACGAATCATAATCATAAAAATCGGAAAGGAACAACGCTAAAAATGAATATACATGGAGAGATACTGCAATAATTCCACTTGCCTGTATCTTAGACAAATAGTTACAAATAATAGTAGATGTGAAACAGAAGTTAAAAAGGGAGAATATGATAGTTAAAAGTACTTTCAATGATATGAGGAAAATATTTAAAAATTCGAGAATAAATTATTTGAAACTAAAAACGAGGATTATAAAATGCGACCTATACTCTGCATTAATGTATGGCGCCTGAACATGGATAATGAACGTAGGGTGTGGTTATGGAGACGAATAGGTACAATTTATTGGAACAATAAATAAAAGAAACAAAGAGATTATGTCAACACTTTCTGTGGAAAAAAAACACATTATTAAAGGAAACATAAATCAAACACATACTTTTGGTGCACATAATAAAAGATATGGCTCGGTGTTGGAGACCTGGCTTAGTGTAAAGTTGAGAGGAGTGAAGCAAGGGATACAGGTTGGAAGGAAACATCGCCAGATGGACTGTGTATATTTTAGCAGAGTGTATCGTCAAAGCAAGAGACAGGATGTTGGAGGTTTGTTGCAACTATACCCTCATTGCTGAGACGGCACTCGGTGAATACTATAATTGTGATTACTATGAACGAGTGTTATGTGTGAACTTCGATGTTCAATCTGACCCCGTGCACCATGTAACTGGGTAAATAACCATATATTTTGGGTAATGGACCCTGCGACCCACCGGCGATTCAGACCCGTAATATTTTGATCGAATGACCCACATTTTCTATGGAGTCGTGGCTGAATAATTTTCTGTTTTACGTCTCCATTATTTTTTAAAGCGCCATTTATTATTTTCAAAGCTGTTGAGTGTGAGAGAGAGAGAGAGAGAGAGAGAGAGACCTTTCGATTTGATTAAAGTTTTCTCCTGTGCATTGGGAGGCCCAAAGCAAGAGAATGGGATAGTTATACTGTGACTTATCGTGCATGTTGTATGATTAAGGAGGACTGTTCGTGAGCACATCCTTATTCAGTGTTAGGTTCTATGGAATGATAACACATGGCGTCACTCAGTTGGGCTGATTCGAGTTTTTCAATGGTAACTTTGCGAATACTTTGCATCGCAAGTCAATGAAAAGCACAGATGAGTCGGATCGATCACGATGAATGACGCCGTGTGTATCCGCAGGCGGACTATCTTATAAAGAATGATGTTACCTCAGAATGGCTATTCAATTCCGTAGTTAGTAATCGTACCTAAAATACTGTGCAGAAGTTGGGTATGATTTGCTGGAAATTCGCAGAAATCTATATTCAATACTTGTAGATAGTAATTTGCTCCAATGTTACCCACCCTACAGTTTTCTCACACACTTAAAATTAATAATTTGGTCAAATGTTACGCACCCTACAGTTCTCTAACGCACCTAAAATTAATAATTTGGTCAAATGTTACGCACCCTACAGTTCTCTAAACGCATCTAAAATGAATAAGTAATAACAAACTGTTGCAGGATATCCCACAAATTGGAGAGTTTCGCAGTAACATTATCTGTGTTATCGCTAAAATTAATAATCATTTTTGATTCAGAAAAGGCCACAACTGACTCAATACATGTATGGGAGATTTCGAACAGGCCACAACTGACTCAATACATGTATGGGAGATTTCGAACAGGCCACAACTGACTCAATACATGTATGGGAGATTTGGAATTGGTGACACCGATATGTGCCCGTGTAGAAAATCTGCAGAAAAGGAAATTTTCCACAATTTTCCACTGTACCACAGCACAAGAAGAAAACTAGAACATAAACGTTATGGCCCTATCTCGGAGTTGTTGATCACATTAAAGTTAATTGGAGAAATTCATATCAGCGCCTTACTCCGACTGGAGAACAAGGAAGAAGAGGGAGAAGAACTACCTTGCTGAATTAGGTAAGGAAATATAACGAGGAAAAAAGACATTGCCGTGTCTCTAACTTACATAGAAGGCGTTGCCTTGTCTCTAACTTACATAGAAGGCGTTGCCTTGTCTCTAACTTACATAGAAGGCGTTGCCTTGTCTCTAACTTACATAGAAGGCGTTGCCTTGTCTCTAACTTACATAGAAGGCGTTGCCTTGTCTCTAACTTACATAGAAGGCGTTGCCTTGTCTCTAACTTACATAGAAGGCGTTGCCTTGTCTCTAACTTACATAGAAGGCGTTGCCTTGTCTCTAACTTACATAGACGGCGTTGCCTTGTCTCTAACTTACATAGAAGGCGTTGCCTTGTCTCTAACTTACATAGAAGGCGTTGCCTTGTCTCTAACTTACATAGAAGGCGTTGCCTTGTCTCTAACTTACATAGAAGGCGTTGCCTTGTCTCTAACTTACATAGAAGGCGTTGCCTTGTCTCTAACTTACATAGAAGGCGTTGCCTTGTCTCTAACTTACATAGAAGGCGTTGCCTTGTCTCTAACTTACATAGAAGGCGTTGCCTTGTCTCTAACTTACATAGAAGGCGTTGCCTTGTCTCTAACTTACATAGAAGGCGTTGCCTTGTCTCTAACTTACATAGAAGGCGTTGCCTTGTCTCTAACTTACATAGAAGGCGTTGCCTTGTCTCTAACTTACATAGAAGGCGTTGCCTTGTCTCTAACTTACATAGAAGGCGTTGCCTTGTCTCTAACTTACATAGAAGGCGTTGCCTTGTCTCTAACTTACATAGAAGGCGTTGCCTTGTCTCTAACTTACATAGAAGGCGTTGCCTTGTCTCTAACTTACATAGAAGGCGTTGCCTTGTCTCTAACTTACATAGAAGGCGTTGCCTTGTCTCTAACTTACATAGAAGGCGTTGCCTTGTCTCTAACTTACATAGAAGGCGTTGCCTTGTCTCTAACTTACATAGAAGGCGTTGCCTTGTCTCTAACTTACATAGAAGGCGTTGCCTTGTCTCTAACTTACATAGAAGGCGTTGCCTTGTCTCTAACTTACATAGAAGGCGTTGCCTTGTCTCTAACTTACATAGAAGGCGCACACTGTGGGGTCTCTACTACTTCATTGGCATGTAATATAGGGAAAGTGTTCGGTATTTTTTAAAATGTCAGAACAAAATACAACACATACGTTAGGAACAATGGTTCTGTAGGGTATTTTATATGACGACAACATCATCATCGTCGTCGTCGTCGTCTCCGTCGTCATCATCATCATCAAAGTGTTTTCTTCTCTTTCCATTATGTTTACCCTATTCTTCTATATATTGAAAGACCTGGCAACACAAAGACAGAAATGGAAGGCTATGGTTTCTGCCCTATGCGCCGCCTATGGCCCTGGAGGAACATAACATAACATTCTTCTATATACCCACAATTCAAAGAAATCAAATATGTCTTCTAATTGTTTATTTAGTGTCCATGTTTCTGAGCCATACATTAATATGGAATAGATGTAGCATTTTATAATTCTCATTTGTAACTTGTTTGTAATTTGTTTAGATATTAATATTTTCCTCATGTCATTGAAGGTACTTTTAGCCATTCCTATTCTCCTTTTAACTTCTGTTTCACATCTGCCATCATTTGTGACTGTGTCCAAGATATTGATACTGTTTTACTTGTTGTAGTTTCTCTCCCTGTATGTTTATGTTTAGCTCATGTTCTTCTGTGTCGTTGCTGATTATCATATTTTTTGTTTTTTTTGGATATTTTATATCCAGTCCATATTCATTACTTGATTTATTGACTTGATCTATTAGTCTTTGTAGTTCATGTTCACTTTCTGCTAAAAGAACAGTGTCATCTGCATGTCTAATGTTGTTTATTATTTTCCCATTGATCTCGAGTCCTGGTATTTCTTATATATTTTTAAAGATATTCTCCGTGTAGATATTAAATAGGGTTGGTGATCAAATGCATCCTTGTCTTACCTCTCTTTTTATTTCTATGTATGGCGAGTAGCTGTTTTCACACCTTATTGATGCAGTTTGTTCCCAATATATATTTATAATCATTCTGATGTCCTTTCCAGGGTTAAGGTTGCTCCCTAATCGTCAAGTTGTTGTCAAGGTAGTGGAGGGAGTTGAATGTTTGCAAAAATAGTTGATTGTTTACATAATTTATGGGCAGCCCATAATAACTTGGCTTGGTTGTTACATTTGTAATAAAATATTTACGACCTATAGAGAATTTATAAAAAAAATTTTTTGGTTAACAACCAGTTTTAATATTTATATTTTTTCTATATCTTACTTTGCAAAATTCAGATCAAACAAATGGGAGGCGTTATTACAATAGCCGTTACTTTTATTTTGATTTCCTAAAGTGTAAATGTTTTTTTTAAAAAGTTCTCGTACATTTTGCTCATGAAGTTTCACAGATCAATCCATCTTCAACCCATTCGTATTCCGGGGTCACCACATCGGAGCTATTAACTGACTCATAATGGTCTGTCCACGCGCCTAGCTGTCCGTCTCGTTACTCAGGTAGAGAAGCACACGTGAAAGACAATCAAACCTGTATTCAGGTCGAACATAACAAGAAGTGTCGATTAGAAATCTTCGCAGTTGTGCATTGGGTCTGGGTGTTTGAAAACTGGAAACTTTATGGGTGTGCCTTTGTAGGGGTGTGTCTGTCGACTCTTTTATTGTGTCGTGCACACTGAACACAAGGGAGCTCAGGTGAACACTGCACGGTGGAAGGAAGTCGGAAGAGCTAGTCGAAAGAACGCTCCAGCACGTGTCCTACGCTCATCTCGGAAAGAAATGGAAAAAATGTGCCCGCGTTACAAGAAGTCTAGAATTAAGAACGTCAAAAAAAAAAAAAAAAAAAAAAAGGGGAAAACATAACTACAAAAATATAATCCGAGCACCGGGATTCTTCCTTTTTTCGTTCCTTCCGACATAGTCTGCTTCTCCGTTTGTGTCTGTTTCATTTCCCTTTGTTCTGTCACTTCCACATTCGTATATTTAAAAAATCTATCTATTCGTTGATTTGGGCTAGTAATATTAAGGCAGAGTAAGGAGGGAACACATAAACATGTTCAGATTCTAGTTTAGATTGGTAGAAGGATGGGGAAAGTCAGAAACAGTAGCGAAACTAAGAAGAGGATTGTGGTGCGGCCGCTCCGATGCGGGTACTAATAGCAATTCCAATGGGTTTTACAATGAAAATGTATGTATCTTATGAAGGGACAGTGCATGAGTTTAACCAGAACTCCGTAATGCATAGCTACATCCTACAGCCATGGTGATCATCAAAGCATATTATCAGATTATTAAATATAATCAAAGTTTTGGGGGAAATCTCCCTAACGTGATGGTTAGCCACCAAGGTTCATGATTACTAGCCACCACCGTGGTGGTTAGCCGTTCGCTTTGTACTCAAGAGGTGTCAGGTCCAAATCCCGTTTGCGACGTCTTGCTCACAAAATGCATTTTATGAAGAGCCATATGTATTATCGCTTGAAATTAGTGAGTTACGTTTTGTGATTGATACGTTCGGCAGGCGGCGTGCCGCTTCGTTGACAGAGATGAACGTACATATTGTCTAACCCGAGCACACTGAATCAGTATATCAGAATCAGTATTATTATTATTATATATAATAGGCAGTAGATGATGGGGCTAAAGAATACATTTAGTGACTGATAAGACCGCTTGCTTTAGTGGTTATCGTCTTTTTTAGTTCACAGGTTGGCAAGTTTGTTATCTTGAGTTTTCATGCTGGCAAGTTTATTATCTTGAGCTCACATGCTGGCAAGTTTGTTATCTTGAGTTCACATACTGGCAAGTTTGTTATCTTGAGTTCACATACTGGCAAGTTTGTTATCTTGAGTTCACATACTGGCAAGTTTGTTATCTTGAGTTTTCATGCTGGCAAGTTTATTATCTTGAGTTCACATACTGGCAAGTTTGTTATCTTGAGTTCACATACTGGCAAGTTTGTTATCTTGAGTTTTCATGCTGGCAAGTTTATTATCTTGAGTTCACATACTGGCAAGTTTGTTATCTTGAGTTCACATACTGGCAAGTTTGTTATCTTGAGTTCACATACTGGCAAGTTTGTTATCTTGAGTTCACATACTGGCAAGTTTATTATCTTGAGTTCACATACTGGCAAGTTTGTTATCTTGAGTTCACATACTGGCAAGTTTGTTATCTTGAGTTCACATACTGGCAAGTTTGTTATCTTGAGTTTTCATGCTGGCAAGTTTATTATCTTGAGTTCACATACTGGCAAGTTTGTTATCTTGAGTTCACATACTGGCAAGTTTGTTATCTTGAGTTCACATGATGATAAGTTTCAAGGGATAACTGTTCCAGTGTTGGGTAACAACCCTAAACAGGAAGTAGGTGGCTGGAGTAACACCGGGCAAATGTCAAGATAAACTAAAATAGGTAGATGTGTTACCAAAATAAAACATAAAACAACCTAACAACGAGATACATTGTTAGGTTGTTTTATGTTTTATTATGGTAACACATCTACCTATTTTTGTTTATCTTGACATTTATCTTGAGTTCACATGCTGGAAATTTTGTTATCTTGAGTTCACATGCTAGCAAGTTTGTTATCTTGAGTTCACATACTGGCAAGTTTGTTATCTTGAGTTCACATACTGGCAAGTTTGTTATCGTGAGTTCATCGGTTAGCGAGTTTTTAAAATTATTATTTTGAGTTCACAAGCTGACGAAATTGTTATCTTGATTTAACAGGATGGCGAGTTTGTTATCTTGTTGATAGGTTGACATGTTTGCTATCTTGAGTAATCAAGCTTGCAAGTTGGTTACCTTGAGTTCACAAGTTGGCGAATATGTTACCTTAACCTTGAGTTCACAGGCTGGCGAGTTTGTTTATTTTTAGTTAACAGGCAGGCGAGTTTGTTTATTTTTAGTTAACAGGCTGGCGAGTTTGTTTATTTTTAGTTCACAGGCTGGCGAGTTTGTTACCTTGTGTTCACAGACTGGCATTTCAGCTATCTTGAATTATCAGGCTGACGAGTTTGTTTACCTTGAGTGCACAAAGCACTGCATGCGGCTGAGAGTTGTTACATTATGTTCATTATAATGTGAATTCGTGTTATTCCCCTTCCAAATTGCTCATAGATGCGTAACTTCTAGTAAATGTTGGCTATCTAAACAAACTATCCCACGTTTCTTTAAAGTGATGAGCCCAGTCTTGTCTATAAGTGAGGAGTCAAATCATGTTTATACGTGAGGAGCCCAGTCCTGTTTATAAGTGAGGAGCCCAGTCTTGTCTATAAGTGAGGAGTCAAATCATGTTTATACGTGAGGAGCCCAGTCCTGTTTATAAGTGAGGAGCCCAGTCTTGTCTATAAGTGAGGAGTCAAATCATGTTTATACGTGAGGAGCCCAGTCCTGTTTATAAGTGAGGAGCCCAGTCCTGTTTATAAGTGAGGAGCCCAGTCCTGTTTATAAGTGAGGAGCCCAGTCCTGTTTATAAGTGAGGAGCCCAGTCCTGTTTATAAGTGAGGAGCCCATTCCTGTTTATAAGTGAGGAGCCCAATCCTGTTTATAAGTGAGGAGCCCAGTCCGGTTTATAAGTGAGGACCCCAGTCCTATTTATAGCAGCGCTAAACTTTCTCAACTATATAAGTCGTACATCTATTTGTACAACTGGAGTGTCTTCGTTCCGGGAATTGAAAACTGTATTTCTATATAATAAGCCAGTCTTAAATGACAAGACTCTAGAATGCTTGAACTCATTATCTGACCAAAGTAGAGGGTGACATCTGGTCAGGGAGTGATTAGACCGACTGTTTATTGATTTGCAGGTGAGGAGAAGATGTCCCCAACTATTTAGAATAAATGAGAGTACTAAAAATTGAAGAGAGGAATTCTGGAGAAAAAGATGGAGAGAGACAGAGAGAGAGAGAGAGAGAGAGATAGATATAAAAAATATTCGAATGGTTACACAGATAAATCTGCAAATACAGTGGAAGGAAATAGAAAATCTTCGAGAGAAAAACAAAGATACATAATGCTAGTAAAACAAGACAACCATAGGAACTGATCTCTAGATACCGGACACACAGTTTATGTCCAGTAGTTTCATCTCTAGATACCGGACACAGTTTATTTCCAGTAGTGTCATCTCTAGATACTAGTCACACTGTTTATGTTCAGTAGTGTCATCTCTAGATACCGGACACACAGTTTATGTCCAGTAGTGTCATCTCTAGATACCGGACACACAGTTTATTTCCAGTAGTGTCATCTCTAGATACCGGACACATAGTTTATGTCCAGTAGTGTCATCTCTAGATACCGGACACACAGTTTATGTCCGGTAGTGTCATCTCTAGATACCAGTCACACTGTTTATGTCTAGTAGTGTCATATTTAAATACCGGACACACAGTTTATGTCCAGTAGTGTCATCTCTAGATACCGGACACATAGTTTATGTCCGGTAGTGTCATCTCTAGATACCGGACACATAGTTTATGTCCAGTAGTGTCATCTCTAGATACCGGACACAGTTTATGTCCAGTAGTGTCATCTCTAGATACCGGACACACTTATTATGTCAGGTGGTAACATTCCTAATGAGATGGTAGGCGTCCGCAGGTGAAAAACGTCTCTAAACATGTTCCCTCCCCCCTCCCAGCAAAAATTCCGTTCTTCATATATGCCATCTAAGTAATGGCATCAACGTGTTTTTTCAGACGAGACCGAAAAGAGGAGTGACTTTGAATGCCGACATTTGGGTGTACACATATATACATCCATGTTTCTTGACAGACATATAGATGTACACATATATACATCCATGCTTCTAGACAGACATCTAGATGTACACATATATACATCCTTGCTTCTAGACAGACATCTAGATGTACACATATATACATCCATGCTTCTAGACAGACATATAGATGTACATATATATGCATCTTTGTTGTGAGTGACGAAACATGTCACTATTGGATACATACTCGTAGAGATGTAGAAAACAGATCAGTAATACCTTATATTCAGGACTGTTAGCCTATCAAATTATGTAGCCGTGTTAATAGCTCAGCAGTGCCTTACATTCAGGACGGTTAGACAATAGAATTATGTAGCCGTGTGAAAATCACAGTAGTAACTTACATTCAGGACGATTAGCCAACATAATTGTATAGAAGTAAATTCAAGTAAGAAGCATGATGATAAATTAAATATTCTTGAGACTAACCGTTAGTTCCCGTTAGTTTCAAGAATTTTGTTGCCCTGTGAACTGTTCAGTAGTACCTTACACTCAGAGCGACTAGCGAATTATGTAGCCTCGTGAACAGCTCAGTAGTACCTTACATTCAGGACGGTTAGCAAATTATGTAGCCTCGTGAACAGCTCAGTAATACCTTACATTCAGGACGGTTAGCAAATTATGTAGCTTCGTGAACAGCTCAGTAATACCTTACATTCAGGACGGTTAGCAAATTATGTAGCCTCGTGAACAGCTCAGTAATACCTTACATTAAAGATTCCTTGTTTAACAGTTATGCGATCTTGATAATAGCTCAATAATATCATGCACAGATGATTTTTATAGGACACAGATTAAATTAGTTTCAGAGTTCTTTCTATAGCTAATGTTAAGCATAAATGACAATATGGAGCATAGGATTACTCTTTTCTTTATTTCTATCAGTGACCTGCTTTTTAATATAAGCTCTACCCCCCCCCCCACCCTAACCAAGCACCATTGCCTTCTGAATCGCTCATGTAGCAAGACAACGATCCTTTTATATCTCCAGCAGAATATAATCAAGAAAATGATGCTTTTATATCTCCAGCAGAATATAATCAAGATAATGATGCTTTTATATCTCCTGCAGAATATAATCAAGAAAATGATGCTTTTATATCTCCAGCAGAATATAATCAAGAAAATGATGCTTTCATATCTCCAGCAGAATATAATCAAGAAAATGACGTTTTTATATCTCCAGCAGAATATAGTCAAGAAAACGACGTTTTTATATCTCCAGCAGAATATAATCAAGAAAATGACGTTTTTATATCTCCAGCAGAATATAATCAAGAAAACGACGTTTTTATATCTCCAGCAGAATATAATCAAGAAAATGACGTTTTTATATCTCCAGCAGAATATAATCAAGAAAATGACGTTTTTATATCTCCAGCAGAATATAGTCAAGAAAACGGATATTGTCGGATACTGAAAGGGAGCAAATAATAGCAACACTGTGTGATTCTATGCATGTCATAAGAGGCGACTAAGGAGACTTAGTCATTTTGTATACTGTGTCTAGACATCCAATGAAAGCCACGGAAAGAACTGATAGAATATTAAGATTATCATAGAACTGTTCTTAATACTGTCCACCATTTTTGATGATCCGTCTGATCTAGTGTTTCCATTGGTCTTTTTGCGTATACCTTCTTTTGCTCGTCAAATAGAAGAACGGCTCAATCAAAGGTCAGCCAGTATGTGTGACCAGTTCTACGACCCTAATGAGGTAGAGAACGTTGTGACTAATTTACTGTTGTTTCACTGGTGACATTCTGAATGTTAATAGACGTAATACTCGCAAGTTGTAACAGAAATGTAATGAGATATTGGCTTTCATTTGACATGGATGCAGGCAAAACATAAACACACACATTTCTTCTTCTGCGTTGGTTGTCAAATTCCCGCTGATTAGCAGGATGTAGTCCGGCAAATGAAATGCGCTGTACCATGGTTTACAACTGTATTGCGATATCTGCGTCTTTCGACCTGACACATCCGATTTTAGCATGACTTCTGGGCAATTTTTACCCTAAGTGGTATGGAACACTCAATTTAACCCCATAACCTCCTTAGTTTATACTTATGAATATTTGAAAGGTAAACAGTGTTGCTATTCTTTTCTTTATTTTGGGCTCCAGCAACACATAAACGAACACACATACGTTACCTTGATATTTGCTAGCAGTGAACGAAACCACTTTTAATTCACCCTCTTTCTCTCCTCCCTGCGTCAATTTTTCCTCTCCGGTCTATTCGTTGATATCACAAAGTTTTCAACTTCACATCCCACTCCCTCCCACCTCCGTATTTCATACCTCCAACTCTTTTATTTAAAGGTGTTTTCTGTCCTCAAACATCACCTCTCGGAAGTTGATTAAACAGACTGGATCTAATGAAGAACTCTAGCAGGTAGCTATCGCCAAGGGAACAAGAACCACAACATGGTCTTCTCTACCCTCTTGTAGGGACTTATCGATTTCATTCCAGACTGTGCTCTATGCTCTTCTTTGATACCGGGGCGTTGTACAGAGACCAGACCTCGGGGTCCGAAATTTAGATAGTGGACGAGGAGAGAGAGAGAGAGAAAGAGAGAGAGAGAGAGAAAGAGAGAGGAATAGCGAGGGATATTATGCTTTATCAGAGAGAATTGCTAGGTTCACATAGTAGTAGAATCGGGGAGTAAGAAGATATACATTGTTTATAGCAGAACAAACATAAATAAGAGTAGTAACATGTACATTGTAATGTTTAGAAATAGCTTACTAAAAGTAGTAACATGTACATTGTAATGTTTAGAAATAGCTTACTAAAAGTAGTAACATGTACATTGTAATGTTTAGAAATAGCTTACTAAAAGTAGTAAGATGTACATTGTAATGTTTAGAAATAGCTTAATAATATTTAACTGGATGTTGTTGTCGTTGCGTCTTGGTGGCAGCAGGTGTTTCAGTGAATCCTGGTGACATCAGATATTGTTGTCAGTGGGTGTTGTTGTCAGTGGGTATTGAGGACAGCAGATATTTTAAGTGGGTGTTGTTGACAGTATATATTGTTGTCAGTGCGTATTGGTGACAGTAAATGTTGTTGTCAGTGCGTGTGGGCGACAGTGGAAGTTATTGCCAGTGCGTATTGGTAACAGTAAATGTAGTTGTCAGTGCGTGTTGGTGAAAGTGGATGTTGTTGTCAGTGCGTGTTGGTGACAGTGGATGTTGTTGTCAGTGCGCGTTGGTGACAGTGGATGTTGTTGTCAGTGCGTGTTGGTGACAGTGGATGTTGTTGTAGTAGGTGTTGGTGAAAGTGGATGTTGTTGTCAGTGCGTGTTGGTGACAGTGGATGTTGTTGTCAGTGCGTGTTGGTGACAGTGGATGTTGTTGTAGTAGGTGTTGGTGAAAGTGGATGTTGTTGTCAGTGCGTGTTGGTGACAGTGGATGTTGTTGTAGTAGGTGTTGGTGACAGTGGATGTTGTTGTCAGTGCGTGTTGGTGACAGTGGATGTTGTTGTCAGTGCGTGTTGGTGACAGTGGATGTTGTTGTCAGTGCGTGTTGGTGACAGTGGATGTTGTTCTAGTAGGTGTTGGTGACAGTGGATGTTGTTGTAGTAGGTGTTGCTGACAGTGGATGCTGTTGTAATAGGTGTTGGTGACAGTGGATGTTGGTGTAGTAGGTGTTAGTGAGAGTGGATGTTGTTGTAGTAGGTGTTGGTGACAGTGGATGTTGTTGTAGTAGGTGTTGCTGACAGTGGATGTTGTTGTCAGTGCGTGTTGGTGACAGTGGATGTTGTTGTAGTAGGTGTTGGTGAAAGTGGATGTTGTTGTCAGTGCGTGTTGGTGACAGTGGATGTTGTTGTAGTAGGTGTTGGTGACAGTGGATGTTGTTGTAGTAGGTGTTGCTGACAGTGGATGTTGTTGTAGTAGGTGTTGCTGACAGTGGATGCTGTTGTCAGTGCGTGTTGGTGATAGTGGATGTTGTTGTCAGTGCGCGTTGGTGACAGTGGATGTTGTTGTCAGTGCGTGTTGGTGACAGTGGATGTTGTTGTAGTAGGTGTTGGTGAAAGTGGATGTTGTTGTCAGTGCGTGTTGGTGACAGTGGATGTTGTTGTCAGTGCGTGTTGGTGACAGTGGATGTTGTTGTAGTAGGTGTTGGTGAAAGTGGATGTTGTTGTCAGTGCGTGTTGGTGACAGTGGATGTTGTTGTAGTAGGTGTTGGTGACAGTGGATGTTGTTGTAGTAGGTGTTGCTGACAGTGGATGCTGTTGTCAGTGCGTGTTGGTGACAGTGGATGCTGTTGGCAGTGAATATTTTTCATCTATATTTCTATCAATCCTCCATCTACCTGTTTATCAATACTTTATTGTTCTGTTTAACATTACCCAACTATCTGTTTAAACTTTCGTTACTGCGTGTATTCCTGTGAAGGAGTGCATGGAGGCTGTATATAGACTCTATGTTGTCAAGACAACGATCCTTCTATATCTCCACTAGAATATAGTCAAGACAACTTTCTTTTTATCAGTCCTTTATTTGTTTAACATTCCTCCATCGTTTATTAGTTCTCCATATACCTGATTATATGGAGATATGTTTATCTGTCCCCCATCTATCTGTTTATCAGTCATACATCCATTTCGTTAAACGTTCTATATGTTTATCGGCCTTCCATCTATCTTTTTAACAGTTCTCCTACTATCTGTTTTGTTTAAAAGTTAACCATCTTTCTGTTTACCAGTCATCGATGTATCTATTTCTCAGTCCTTTAATTATTTGTTTAACGATTCTCCATATTTCTGTTTATTAGCCTTCCATATATCTGTTTAAGTTCTGCATATTTCTGTTTATTAGCCTTCCATATATCTGTAACAGTTCTCCTTCTATATGTTTATCAGTCCTCAATATTTCGGTATGTTTGCTCGTTGTCAGTCTCTCTCTCTCTCTCTCTCTCTCTCTCTGTCAGTCCATCAGACTTTATATTATTTCTTGTTGTCCCTCACTTTGTATGTTTATAATTTTCTATATTATAAACATTTATTTTCTCTTTTCATTTATTTGTTTATACCGACGAAGTTTAATGTGTCTGGCTATTGACGCAAATTAAATGACAATACAGATCGCTGTTCTCTGGACTATATCCTGCTGGAGACGGACAGGACTAGTTTTGTTCCGGCTGCAGGAGAGATCTAGTGGGAGTTCGAGAATAAACCATAGATTTATTTCTATCTTTCATGTCTCTCTATTCATGTTTTTCCTTCTTTCTGTTCTGTATTTGAATTTGCTTATGTATATGCTTCTTCACTTGTCTTTTTATCAGTTTCACCTTCATCAACAGCATGTCTGTCTTTTAGTATATCAATCTCCGACTTTCTGTCCCTCAGTTTGTCTGTTTATTAAAAAAATGAATCAGCAAATCCCCCCAAGACAAATTGTATCTGTCAGCGAGATACTAAAACCTTCTAGACAACCGGACACAGTACATCATTGTAATATGCCTACATACACATCACTGCTAACAATGGCAGCAGTTTTCCCGGAGACCAGACTACGCTGTTGACAAAAGCATAAAATATTGGAGATATTATTGATCCCATATACAATGGCAGAGCCGGCTAAGCCGTAAGCAAGAAGGTAACTAAGGACGCTCACGTCCTGACCTCTATCTCTTTTTCTATATTTTATCTCATGTCTCTGGTAACCATCGTCCGTTCTTCATCAATGTCTATCGTTACGTGTTAGTACCCAATTTTAAAAAAAGTATTAAATACACTAAATGTGAATTTAAATTATGATCCTTTCACTTCATCCTTCTCATGTTTTTCCCTCCTTACTGTCGAATCAGACCACGGGCCTTGACAAACGTTTATCCCTCAATGTTATTGACAGTTCCGTTCGCTAACTTATTCCAGGATAATAAAAAAAATTAATAAAAAATAGAATCTTCGCAGAAAGTTTTTATTCTATTTTCTCGCGCTGTATATTTATACACCCCCCCTTTTTTTTATACTAATGTTCCAATCAACTCTCACACACTACAACCACACACTTTTTCTTGACACCCCCCTCATTTTATACTAATGTTCCAATCAACTCTCACATACTAGAACCACACACTTTCTCTTGACACCCCCTCATTTTATACTAATGTTCCAATCAACTCTCACACACTACAACCACACACTTTCTCTTGACACCCCCCTCATTTTATACTAATGTTCCAATCAACTCTCACACACTACAACCACACACTTTTTCTTGACACCCCCCTCATTTTATACTAATGTTCCAATCAACTCTCACATACTAGAACCACACACTGTCTCTTGACACCCCCCCCCTTCCCCACCCAGCACTAACAAATAAAAATACAGGTTGAAGAAGACGGCTTATTTTCTGATTATAAATGTGTATTTGCAAATATAGACTACAACATGATGATGGTGACAATATAACATCGCAGAAGTAGGAGTCTCTCACTCTATTTTCTTGTGCCAGATAGTGAACATTTTTCTTTCAACTCCAGGATGTCTAGTTTGTCTTACATGACTCACTCAATGTCCGTGTGAGATGTAATGTCCATGTAAAATACAGTGCCCTTGTAAAAATGTAATGTCCATGTAAGATGTAATTTTCCTGTAAGATTAAATGTCATTTTAAGATGAAATGTCCCTGTGAGATGCAATGTTCCTATAAGATTTAATTTCCCAGTAAGATGTAATTTCCCTGTAAGATGTAATATCCCTGTAAGATGCAATGTCCCTGTAATATGTAATGTCCCTGTAAGATGCAATGTTCATGTAAGATGTAATGTCTCTGTAGTATGAAGTATCCCTGTAATATGCAGTGTCTCTATAAGATATAACGTCCCTGTAAGATGTAATTTTCCTGTAAGGTGTTTCCCTGTACGATGTAATGTCCCTGTAAGATATAATGTCCCTCTAAGATGTTATACCCCTGTATGTCTTGAACAAAAATTTACCGTTTTTGTTGTAATACTTTTCTTCCAAAACTTTAGAAGTTCTAATTAACGAATTAAGCAATCAGTGTAAAGTAGATATGCACTGAATACCATCGCATTGTGGAATACTTGGAAACGAGAAAGCAAATCATCTGACGAAAAACGAAGCTGTTGATGATCAACCAGATGTATCAATTTAGTGCCATCAAAAGAAACAAATTATTAAGGCAATTAGAACGCATAAAATTACTAACAAATTAGAACGCATAAAATTACTAACAAATTAGAACGCATAAAATTACTAACAAATTAGAACGCATAAAATTACTAACAAATTAGAACGCATAAAATTACTAACAAATTAGAACGCATAAAATTACTAACAAATTATGAACATACTAGACCAAGTTGTCATTCTGTACCCCAGAACAGGGCAGAAAAGACTCCGCAGCAGCGTGTATACAAAGTTCATGATTGGCAACACGGCCATGTGTACATGTGAAAATATACCTTAGACAGCAGAGAATATTATTGAGGAATGCCTGAAATATGAAATGCTGAGGTAAGATGATGGTCACCGTCTTGTAACTTAATATTCATAAAATTCTTCCTTAGTGTTCATTCTCAAACTCCCTCTCGATCTCTCTTGTAGCAGAGCAATGGTCTTACTAGATTTCCGACAGATGTACAAAGAACGAAGATGCGCGTTTCGCTCTTTTATTTGAGTAAATGGGCCCACACATTCGACTTCGGTGTTGTAGTAATGTTCAACGAGGTGTCATATTTTTTTATGTCTTCCAAACTATGTAATTTTACTGTTTATTTCATTCATTAACTGATTTCTTTCCTTTATAATTCTTGAAAGACTTGTCTACGTGATTAGATTATCTTGCGGTAGTAACAAAGACATTGGCGAAGAAATTACAATCTTTAGAAAATAAATGTTTTACAAGGCTAAAAAATATTGGTTGGGAAGAATTCAAGTCAAACAAGCAACTACGAGAAGACATCAAGCAATAATATGTCTCAACGATAAGAAGAAAACTATGGACTTAATAATACATGTGGTTAGAATGAATGAAATAGACTGCTACTACAAGCATTATAATGGTTACACAATGACACAATAAAAAGAGTAGGATCAAGGGGGAAACTCTTAGAAGTACGACAGACAGACAGACAGATATATCTCGTGGTTAACATAAATCAATGCAATACAAATAAATACAGGAGCATATATTTATACATTAAATTATTTTTAATTTTTTCTCCGCCGAAGGATGATGTGTCGGACCATTGGAGCAAATAAAACGGCGGCACAACGTATTTTTATTCTCTGGACTACATTCCGCTGGATATCTAGTAGGACCATTGTCCTACAACAAAAGAGGTCCAGTGGAAGTTTTATTAAGAGAATTAATGTTGAAGAAATTGTGTCATGCTGAAGTCGAGTGTCAACCAATCATGTGCCATGACGAGTGGCATAGACGATCATGCTTCTCCACAAATTTCTGTCTCTTGTGTTGTTAATAAGTTCAGTTGATGACTTCTTTTTGTGCCACAGTGACAACCCGTCCTGAAATTTCTCTCTTTGTCTTCTTATGTTACTTCTACCCTTGATCTTTCCAGTGGTTACTAAAATTTAAATTTACTTTTCTAATCTCATACCCTATAAATCTTGTTGTATGTTTCTAGTTTTCGTTATCATTTGTCGTTTTCCTCCAACATCTCTGAGAGCTTCAACATCAGTTTTCTTGTCTGTCCATGGAATTTTCAACGTTATTAACAATCACTTCTCAGCTGCCTCAATCTTATCTTATGTATTTTTGTTCCCTCTCCAAGCTTCGCATCTTATGTATTTTTGTTCCCTCTCCAAGCTTCGCATCCATAAAGAAATTTGGCTGAATATAAAATTCTAGAACTTCATAAATATACAATATAACAATGTAAAGTCGAATGTATCAGATGAAATGCGCAGATATAGCAGCAAAGCAGTAAACCATGCAAAACGAATTCCGTTCTGTGGCTTACATCCTTCTAATCTGCAGGAGTTTCATAATAAACGCTGAAGATGAACTTTTAAAAAAAGCAGATTTATACAAAGAAGAACATTATTTGTTTGAATAAGATCTTGTCAATCAATCAATAACATGACCTTCATAAGAGCATATGCCAGGAACAATTTCCTACCTGCTTACTTAGTATTTTCAGTCTGGGTATTTCTGATGCCTTTACAGTGAAGAACCTTCATTGCCTATATTCTTCAAGTTATTTCCAGTCTTTTCTTTCCATGTTGCTGATCAGTGGCGGCGTGGTATAGTGCGCGTCTGTGATGGCTAAGGTAACGAATTCGAATCCCGCAGAAGGCAATTGTGCATCCGATTCTTTCAAAAAGCAACTGCAAACTACTTCTTCTTCTTCTGCATTCGTTCTCAAACTTCTGAAGATTAACAGGATGTAGTCCGGTGAACGGAATGCGCTGTGTCATGGTTTACAGCATTGATGCGATATCTGCACCTTTCGGCCTGACACATCCGACTTCATACGGCTTTGGGTCACTGACCCTATATGGGATGGGACAGCCAATTCCATCTCATAACCTCCTTAGTCGCCTTTTACGACATGCGTGGAAGGTAAACAGTGTTGCTGTTCTTTGCTCCCCTTTCGGGCCCTACTAAGACACGGACGACTGCACACTACTAAACGTATTATTGCTAGAAAATTACTACAGCCAACACATTGGGTAGTGGTAACATCCTGAATAGGATATGCTACCAATATTGTTTTTTTTCCCTGTTGATTCCATGTCACTGCTTGTCTAGCAATACAATTTTATGGGTTCATTAGTATAGTATGTGTCCAATCTGTCTTCACATACTAGATATGTGTTGTATATAGGAAAGTAGAATCCTGTCATATTATTATCAAAACTTTTGTATGTTTGATATGTCGTGCTATTTAATATTTGAAATAAGTAGAATGATGATTGCTGTACGCATAATAGTGAGAAATTAAGAAATTAGAGATGTGGTTTTATAGAAGAATGTTAAAATCACAATATACAAGTAAAAAGAGTAATGGAGATATCTTGAAAGAAGTTACTTCAAAAAGAGAGCTATGCACTCGCATCAGAAAGATAACAACTTACGGTTTTTTTCCCCCGAAAATATCATAGAAGAATAAAGAAGGAACACATCGTGATATAGGGCAAGTTAAAGAGCAAGAGTGGTTCAGGAATACCAAGAGAGAAGATGTCAGACAATCTAGCACTGTGGTGTAGAAGAACATCGTTATCGGTAATAATTTCACGAGCACACGAAATGGATGGTTGTGGAAAGACATGATAACCAACGCCACACAGTATGGATTTTATGATGAAGACTTACAGCAACCGTACTGTAAAACTAATTCTAGAAGACCAATGTTGCATATTTATAGATACAGACAAACAAACATGTGTAGACATATTTCCATAAACTAGTCGAACACACTGCATAACTTGTAAAATCAAAGTGGATAAAAAAGTATTTGACTTTCAAAGCAGTTTTTCGAACATTGGCATAACCACGCTTACTAGAACTGATGATCTTCAGACATACGTTTAGGAAGGAGAGCAAACATAGTTGCTTATCTAGCTTTGCAATATATTTAAAAAAAACAAAATAACCGTTAAAGAACATGACGGTAGATGTTGTTGAGTGCACTAAGCAAAACGCTAGCCTTTGTTAGTGAACTGGAGGCAGGTGAAACCCTATCACCTTGTCACTGTGTATCGATTTGGTCTTGTCCACATCATTTCTTTACCGGCCTGCCTATCCGCTCCCCCTTCTTTCTAGTTTTTGTAAGCTCACGGATTCTGTGCATCTATGAGGTTTAAAGTTTTAGTTAAGACTTGTTCTGTTTGGTTTCTCCTCCTGCTTATGTCATCAAATATACTGGAAGAACATTGTTCTGTCACGTGATTATGTAGTGGCTAAGATAAATCTTTCTTCAAGCTTTCGTGAACATCATTAGAAACCCACAATCATCGTCCCAGGAACATTTAGTTCTTAATGTAAGATGTACTACTTTTGATCAATTAATGTAAGATATACTACTTTAGATCAATGGACGAAACTTTACTGTTGACAATTTTTAAGGTAGCTTATTAGCATGTCTCAAGCTGCTATCTACATTAAATAGTATATATATATATATATATATAAGAGTTACTGGAACAGACAAAAAAGTTACATAGATGCAGTAGAGATGCAATTTTATAGGAGAAGGTTGGAAACATCATGGACAGATACAAAGCGTAATGAGGTTATCTAGAAAGAAGCTAATTAAAAAAGATACATAGTCAATCATATAAGAAAGAGACAGTCCATAATATTTGATACATAATGAGAAAAGGAAATATAGAGCACATCGTGATAATAGGCAAGTTGCGAGAGCGAATAGAGTAGAGGAAAACCAGGACAAAAATTGCCAGACAGTCTGGTATTGTGGCATAGAAGAACATTGGTATCGCCGCGAATGATTGCATACGAAATAGAATTCTGTGGAAAGACATGATAACCAAAGACATGAAAACCAAAGACATGGTAACCAAAGACATGATAACCAAAGACATGGCGTGGACTATAAGAATAAATGCTTGACATCACACGAAACAATGGCTGTGGAAAGATCTCCTGCAAATGCCCGATAAAGTAAAGAGATTTTGGTATCTCTCTCCCAAGTATATTCTTCCAAAAAATTGTGTCGATTCTGTCCAGCAAACAAGTGCATGCAATAGTGTTTGGTCCATTCAACAAAGCGATCACGTAATTCTTTTGTTGAATATAAATTTTAATGTTAGAACACACATGCCCTGTATTTACGACAATATCAGCAATAGATCCTGTATACTTTAGAGCAATAGATCCTGTATACTTTAGAGCAATAGATCCTGTATACTTTAGAGCAATAGATCCTGTATACTTTAGAGCAATAGATCTTTTATACTTTAGAGCAATAGATCTTTTATACTTTAGAGCAATAGATCCTGTATACTTTAGAGCAATAGATCCTGTATACTTTAGAGCAATAGATCCTGTATACTTTAGAGCAATAGATCCTGTATACTTTAGAGCAATAGATCTTTTATACTTTAGAGCAATAGATCTTTTATACTTTAGAGCAATAGATCCTGTATACTTTAGAGCAATAGATCCTGTATACTTTAGAGCAATTAGTCAGATCAGGTATTGCTCAGTTGTTTTGTCTCGTGTCATGATCTGTAAGATGATCAAAGAATATGGACACTGGGCCCTGCCATACATGTCGTATGAAACGACTATGACGGTGTTTTGGAAGATGAAAATGGCTGCTATTATCCAACAGATGGTTAAAGTAATCTAGAAGCTATGCTGAAGTGGGAATATAATCAGAACGAAAAAATGCAGATACGCGAACTGTAAACAATGACACAAAGCATTGAGTTCTTCAGGCAACATCCGACTGTCTGCAGGAGTTTGAGAACTAAGCAAAATAAAATTAAGTTGAATTTGCTAAAACCTGACACTGTGAATAGTAATATGAAATAAATAGCAAGTTACTTTTATTTACATTAAAATCGATTGTTACATTTTTTGGTGGATCTTCGCAGAGACAAAAGTTGTAGACAATTTTGTAAAGTTTTATAAACTTGTAGAAAATTTTATAAAGTTTTATAAACTTGTAGAAAATTTTATAAAGTTTTATACGTTTTACAATTTTATAAAGTGTAAGCCCTTTATATTTAGGCAATCTATCTGTGGGTAGAAGTTTCAAACAAAAACAAGTCTAAATTTGCTAAAGTTGGAGTGACATCATCCCTTGCTTATTGGTGGAGTCTGGCGCGCAACCTTCTGCTCGTATGCCCAAGCTGTATGCTACACAAATCATAGACAAACAAGAAATAAAGATCTATGAAGATTATCAGAAGCACACACTATATATCGCTATTTTATTCTCTTCCATGTCCCGCATTATTAAGCTGTCTTTAAAGTGTCCTTACGTAGACAATTTATGTTCCATATGCACATCCTATCGTCATTGTGAGTTCTACACGTCTAACATCAAATTTCTTTGTGTCGACGATGTGAATCATTCAGCGTCTGCTCTGTATACTTTATGCTTTTAATTATCCACCTTTACGTTTTAATATGTCTGCAAAGTCACAGTTATAAATATGGCAACCACGTATTTATGATTTAAAGAAACATATTATTTTCTATCTATTATACTATTTATATCGAACGTTCCAGCGTTGTGTTTATATTAGGTGCCTTGACAACAGGGGAAGTAAGAAGAAATTGGCTTAACGTTCCGTAATGGCGGTTCTCACATTTTCCTGCAATGCAAGGGCATTTGCTTGTGTGTATATATTTAAATATAAACTACGATTGTTTAACTCCACTGTAATATTAATATTAACATATGGTTTCGACAGTTGGAAAATAACAAAAGTACTGGAGTAGATATTAAATTCCTTTGATAATAAATGTCTTCGAAAACTTTTAAATGTTGGATGAGAAACATTCTGAAAACGAGGAAATAAGAGAAGACACAAAACAGCAATATGTTTTTACAGCAACAACAAGAAAACGATGGACTTATATCGGAGATCCACTTAAATTGAATGAAAATAAGCTGTCACACAGCATTGCAATGGTTATCCTGGAGGACAGAAGAGAAAGAAGGAGACAAAGAGAGACTCTTCGCAGAACAACCATCAAAGAGGGTATTACTTTGAGTCTGAACAACATGCAAGAATTACACAAAGTAGCATGAGCACCCATTTCGCAGTGTAGAGTGGTGGTCTCTGTTCTATACACAGTATCCTCGCTGACGAACATAGATAAAAAATGTATTTAAATCAGCGCCCTGATTTTATTTATACAGTAAGACTTATATATTATGTAGAATTATGAGAGGAATGATCGATGATTCTATTTTAGCTTATTCTATTGGATCACCACGTCAGTAGGTATTTTATATCACCACTATGTCACATTATCAGAACCGCTACCTCTACCTTTTGATGGCTAAATGCTCGGATATAACCACATTTGACTAACGCCCAAACTTGAAAGGGACTTACTTCACTATAAGAGATAATTTGTATGCAATCCTTAAGTGCAGTTTGAGAACTCACGCTATAGAAAAATAAATATATATAAAAGCAAATATTGATGGCTAGAAATGATGTTATACAAACATATATAGATGGCTAGAAATGATGTTATACAAACATATATAGATGGCTAGAAATGAAGTTATAGAAACATATATAGATGGCTAGAAATGATGTTATACAAACATATATAGATGGCTATAAATGATGTTATAGAAACATATATATATAGATGGCTAGAAATGATGTTATAGAAACATATATAGATGGCTAGAAATGATGTTATACAAACATATATAGATGGCTAGAAATGATGTTATAGAAACATATATATATAGATGGCTAGAAATGATGTTATACAAACATATATAGATGGCTAGAAATGATGTTATACAAACATATATAGATGGCTAGAAATGATGTTATAGAAACATATGTAGATGGCTAGAAATGATGTTATAGAAACATATATATATAGATGGCTAGAAATGATGTTATACAAACATATATAGATGGCTAGAAATGATGTTATAGAAACATATATATATAGATGGCTAGAAATGATGTTATAGAAACATATATAGATGGCTAGAAATGATGTTATACAAACATATATAGATGGCTAGAAATGATGTTATAGAAATATATATATATAGATGGCTAGAATATTGATGTTATACAAACATGTATAGATGGCTAGAATTGTGACACGGACAAGTATATGTATATTTAAGGGGGTCAAAATTGGACAAAGAATAGCTACACTGTGACTTGCCATGCATATGGTAGAATGCGACTAAGAAGTTTTTGGAGATAGAGTTGGCTGATCCCATCCATGCTGACAAGTAACTTGCAGCTCAAAACTAAATAGAGGTGGTCATGAGGGGAAGTCAAAGTCAATGTCCAGGGGCGTCATAACCGAAATGAAGTTGGTTAATATAAAGCGTAAGCGGAGTTTGCATAGAGCGTCAAAACACTCATTGTTGGGGAAGCACTATAGCAATGAAGAAGGCTGAATTAACTACACCAACAATGCGCATAAATCACAACACAGCTGTAAAGCATGGCATAATGAATTATGTTCTCAGGATTACTCCCTTCTATCTAACCAGAAAGAGTTTGAGAAGGATTGAAGAAGACGAACCTGCAACAGCACAATAAAACACATGCAGAAAATCAAGAATGTCAATTGTATTATTTGGTACCAGTGATTACAATGGAAACAGTGACATATATATCTAGAAATCAACGTACCTCTGAAACTCTGAAACACTCACACATGTTCTGGCACACGCAACAATCACACATGTTCTGGCACACGCAACAATCACACATGTACTGGATCAAGCAACAATCACACATGTACTGGCACACGCAACAATCACACATGTACTGGCACACGCAACAATCACACATGTTCTGGAACACGCAACAATCATACATGTTCTGGAACACGCAACAATCACACATGTACTGGATCAAGCAACAATCACACATGTACTGGCACACGCAACAATCAAACATGTATTAGATCACGCAAAAATCACACATGTATTGGAGCACGCAACAATCACATATGTATTGGAGCAAAACAATCACAAATGTATTGGAACACGCAACAATCACACATGTATTGAAACACACAACAATCACACATGTATTGGAACATGCAACAATCACACATGCATTGGAACACGCAACAATCACACATGTATTGGAACACACAACAATCACGCATGTATTGGAGCACGCAACAATCACACATGTATTGGAGCACGCAACAATCACACATGTATTGGAACACGCAACAATCACACATGTATTGGAACACGCAACAATAATACATGTTTTGGAACACGCAACAATCACAAAAACATGAAAACATTTATATTGTTACATAAACACACATATTTATAGCGAATTTCATCGTCTCCAAACACAATATTTAAGCTTTATTACAAGAAGTTAAATTTTCTACACCTTTGTGGAGTATAGGCAGGTCCTCATCAGCTTACCCCAATGTGATATGAAATGCTTGGTTCTCTTAATGTTGCATTACGAAGAGAGACATACTTGTAGAGATGGAATGATGTTGGACTGTGATAAGATGAAAGCCTCACTATACTGGCATGTCATCTAGTTTACTGCTGTATAATGGATGCTCAGATAGGCCAATGAGACCTTCAGACCCTTCGTATGACATCTACTGAGACTGTTGTATAATGTGTTCTCTGATTTGCCAATAGTGAGACCTTCAGGTGTTCCACATGCGGTCGAGAGAATACAGAAAACGAGTGAAAAGTTGACATACTGTACGAAGAGACTGGAATGCATATAAAACCAATCAGACCAGTTAGTCCGGAGATAAAAAAAAAAGATTTGAATATACAGACACCTAACTTGATTCCAGCGAAGACAGGAAGTTTTAAGCGCGAGCTATGTGGAAGGAGACGTAATGAGCGTGTCCACGTCTCGTGATCGATGTGACACTTGATGTGTACTGAGCCTCGTTCCCACCTGATATTACCTCGCCCCATTTTACAATAACTTCACATTTTAACAAACGTTTTACTTTTCCATTTCAGAGACTTATTTACCTTAAAAGTGTACATTAAAAAAATTTAATAATTGTAATAATGTGAAAGGTTTTAGAATAACCAACACAAGTATAATAACATTATATTGTTTTCTTGTGCTTCTTGCTAAATGCAACTGTAAAGTAGGACACCTAGACATTATTGTGACAAGCTTTCGTATCCAATGGAAACGATATACACTTTCCCCACACATCGTTATTTTTGTAAAGCGCATTTCCCCTAAGAGTTACCTGAAGTGGTTTTAACGGCTGAAATGGAGATAGGAGAAGACTAAGGATCAATACATGAGCCCTCTGAAAGCAGGACTCGCTCGTGAGTTGCACCGGGAATAGGGTTGGGATAGGTGAAAGTACGAGCGTGAAGTCGAGGGGAACAGGGAGGGAGAGTTACAGGAACAAAGAAGAGGGTCTGGAGACGTAATGTTAATATGCGTGTACGTTAACGTGTGCGCATCCTGTGAATCAATGCGATGAAAGACAGGCATTAGGAAGATCGAGGAACATTGAAGAAGCAATAAGGAGAATAGGAATCTCATTTGATAAAAGAGAAAAATGTAATGAAAAGATCAAAGAAGCTGAATTTCGCAGAGGAAATTGTGTGCTTTACCGGCTCACCTTGGGTAGGGCAATTGGGGGTTGAGGAGGGTAATCTCGTTCTATAAGGTTGTTTAGTGAGAAAAACACAATCAATTGAAAAATAGAGACAGAAATAAAGAGAATAGTAGACTAACAATTAACAATACTCGCTGTGTGTTATCAGAACGATTGAGAGGAAAGGAATGATACTTCTGTGAAATGTCTATGGGGTTATCGTAAGAAACGACACAGGAAGATTTCGGGTGTGAGTTGACCACCCTATCTTATAGAAGGTAAAAGTTACCCACAATATCATACAGAAGTCGTGCGCGTCGTGGCGAAAAGAGAAGATAGCGTAGTCAGTAAACAAACAACCATCCAAGATCTAACACATTCCTCTACCTGGACTATATCCTGCCAGTCAGCGGAAGCTTGAGAACAAGCTCAGAGGAAGTAGAAAGATAATATTTGTGTGTTACTTGTTTTTTTTTTTTAGATTGTTTTTGGTAAACAAAAGATGATCGAGGAAGACAGGAGAGTATTAAGAGGAAAACAATAGAGGAAGATTAAATAGTAATGACAATATAGGAATTGTGATGTTTGTCAATCACAGGTGATGATGCCCATTTGTTATAACCACTTTGTGAAATTTTGTTAGTGATATTTCCTTGATTATAAGATCGTAGATAGATATTAAGCCCTATTCAAGCCTCAAATATCCTTGGACAGTCCGGGCATGGAATGATCACTATAGATAGTTTTTAGTCTTTTCTTGACTTTCTAGCTACTCTCTAACGTTGAGCTGTTGCATTTCTCCTCTTTTCACAACATAATGGCCTCTTGTGGCTGTAGAGCGACATGTAGGTCTATTTTGTGCAAGTTCTCCTAATGTATGTTTGTCTATTTCAAAGGCTTTCAGTGTGATATTTAACGAGCCCTTGTGGCGCTTCTTTTGGCCACCTTGATATCGTGAACTCTACTCCAGCTCTCCATAGAGTAGTATCTTTGGCATACGTAACAGATGACCTCCCAACGAATCTGTGGCTGCATTATTAGAATAATGACAATGTAACCGATACCAGATCTGTCGAGGACTGTGAGTCATTGTCGAGAGGTGTGCCTACATTCCATGCTCCAATATAGATTATTATTAGTAATACAACAGGGAAAGAAGAATAGCGAGACAAGAGGGGAAGATTAATAGTAAAACAATAAGGTGTCATTAAGAGGAAGACGATAAGGGAATATTAATAGTAATACAATGGGGAAAGACTCAAAGTAAGACAAGGAAAGAAGATCGAGCAAGACAAGAAGGGAAACATTCAGTAGGACAAGAAGGGACAATTTAGAGTAAGACAAGAAGGGAAACATTCAGTAGGACAAGAAGGACAATTTAGAGTAAGACAAGAAGGGAAACATTCAGTAGGACAAGAAGGGACAATTTAGAGTAAGACAAGAAGGGAAACATTCAGTGGGACAAGAAGTGACAACTTAGAGCAAGACAAGAAGTGAAACATTCAGTAGGACAAGAAGGGACAACTTAGAGTAAGACAAGAAGGGAAACATTCAGTAGGACAAGAAGGGACAACTTAGAGCAAGACAAGAAGGGAAACATTCAGTAGGACAAGAAGGGACAACTTAGAGCAAGACAAGAAGGGAAACATTCAGTAGGACAAGAAGGGACAACTTAGAGCAAGACAGGAAGGGATAATTGAGAGCAAGACAAAAAGGGAAATTGAGTAATATAAGAAGGGAAAGTATAACAAGAAGGGAAGATAGAGTAAGACACGAATGAAAGATTTAGCGAGAGTAGGGAAAAATGAGAGTAGACAAAAAAGGAAGATTGAGAGAAAGACGAGAACATTGAATAAGAATAGAAAGGAAGATTGAGTAAAACAAGAAGGGAAGATTGAGAGTAAGGCATGAGGGGAAGATTGAGTAACACAACAAGGACAGATTTTGTGTAAGACAAGAACGGAAGATTAAGAGTAAGACAAGAATGGTTTATTGAGAGTAAGAAAAAAGGGGAAGACTGAGAGTAAGACAAGACAAAAAGATTGAGTAAAACAAGAAGGAAACTATATTGAGAAGATGGAATGATTGAAACAAGAAGGAAAAATTGAAGCAAGAAGGAAAGATTGAGACAAGAAGGCAAGATTGAGACAAGAAGGCAAGATTGAGACAAGAAGGCAAGATTGAGACAAGAAGGAAAGATTGAGAGTAGCACAAGGAGGGAAGATTGAGGCAAAAAGGAAAGATTGAGAGTAAGACAGGAAGGAAAGATTGAGAGTAAGACAAGAAATGAGGATTGAGTAATACAATAACGGATGATTCATAATAACAAAGTAAGAGAAGATTGAGAATAAGACAATAATGTAGGATTAGTAATAAGACAAGAGGGGAAAATTAAGAGAAAAAACAATATCTATAATTGCAAAAAATAATATATATATATATATATATATATTTCGTATCCGGCTCTGTGGCACAGAGCGCGCGTCTGTGACGGCCAAGGTACCGAGTTTGATCCTCACCACAGGCAATTGCGCATACGTACCGTTCAGAAAGCAATGGCAAACTACTGAACGTATTTATATTGTCTAGAAAACCACTACAGCCAAAAATGCTGGGTTCATGGCTACGCCCTGAATAGGATACGCTACTAATTTATGTATATATATATATATATATATATATATATATATATATATATATATATATATATATATATATATATATATATATATATATATATATATATAGATATATATATATATATGCATGCGCGCATGAGCAAGATGGACAATAATGATGATAACGATGACAAAGCACGAGGAAGAATGAGTTAATCACATGTTGTATCAGGCACTATAGATGTACTTTAAATCCCAGATAGCATGATATTCCAGTTCATGGAGAATATTTACAGATATTTTCCCAGTCCTAGAAGATTGTTTGACTCAATGTTGCTGTTGGTAGCAATGTCACAATGTCACAAACGTAGTAATAGTTAGTTAGTCAGTCGACAAGGTGGCGTCTCAGCCACATATCGGTTAGTAATAGTTGGTTCAAGTTCGTCTAGAAAAGGGGGGGGGGTCTCTTAAGTTGAATATTTTCATTGTCAAATATATTGCTGCCAAATATGTTGTGTTTGGATGTTCATGGTCACCAGAAATACAATTATATTCCAAATATGGGACTGCCCATAAATTACATCAATATATTCCAAATTTGAGACTGCCCATAAATTACATCAATATATTCCAAATTTGAGACTGCCCATAAATTACATCAATATATTCCAAATATGGGACTGCCCATAAATTACATCAATATATTCCAAATTTGAGACTGCCCATAAATTACATCAATATATTCCAAATTTGAGACTGCCCATAAATTACATCAATATATTCCAAATTTGAGACTGCCCATAAATTACATCAATATATTCCAAATATGGGACTGCCCATAAATTACATCAATATATTCCAAATTTGAGACTGCCCATAAATTACATCAATATATTCCAAATTTGAGACTGCCCATAAATTACATCAATATATTCCAAATTTGAGACTGCCCATAAATTACATCAATAATATTGGCTATATTTTCCCCTTCCCCTCGCCATTTCCTAATCCCTGTCCAAAATGTCAAGAATTTAGGAATTTATCTTTTTAGTTTCGTACATAATCTGTAAACACTCACCCAGATAATAATTTTTTTCCCAGAAAAATAAGATTAAACTATACGAAAGGTTTCAAATTTTTAGAAAAAAATGTATTAAATTCAAACAATTTAATTGTGTATAAAACAGTTTGCTGACATCCTCTTCTCTCAAATCCCTCCTTCCCCCTTGTCAACAACTGTCGAAATATTTCAGAACCACCCCCCCATACCCCGGACCAAATTTTTACGTAACTTATGGACAGAACTTTGAATGTATTTCATTGAAATTTATATATAATATGAATGTTATAAAAAATTTGAATTATCATTTCTTATAATAAATAATTACGTCAGTAAAAAACAACTGTTTATTTCGTGTATGTTTCAAAATAGTTGTCTTCATTAATCCGAGTTTTAAGAAGTACTCAGTAATGATTAGAATATTGTTTAATCGGTGCACACTTTGAACGATCATATTCATGTGAACCTACAACCAAAGGTTGAACGATCATATTCATGTGAACCTACAACCAAAGGTTGAACGATCATATTCATGTGAACCTACAACCAAAGGTTGAACGATCATATTCATGTGAACCTACAACCAAAGGTTGAACGATCATATTCATGTGAACCTACAACCAAAGGTTGAACTATCATATTCATGTGAACCTACAACCAAAGGTTGAACGATCATATTCATGTGAACCTACAACCAAAGGTTGAACTATCATATTCATGTGAACCTACAACCAAAGGTAAATGCAAATAAGGTAAATAGGTTACTAGAAAACTGTCAATATAAACTAATAAAATATAGAAAATAACCATAAAACAAAGAAAAAAATACAATTGTCAAAATTTGTTCTTTGTTTTATTGTTATTTTCTATATTTTATTTCTTTATATTGACCGTTTTCTAGTAACCCATTTACCTTATTTGCATTTACCTCTATTTGTCTGGCTACTGCGGCACTTCCTTTTTGTCGGACATGCTCCGATATTTAGGTTATTTATATTCTACAACCAAAGCACTTTGTGCTGATTTTCTGACAATGATTTCCCCAATTAGCAGTAAGCAGAGACTACAGAAAGTGAACAGCAACTGCAAGAACTAATAGATCAAGTATATAAATTACATAAAGAATATGGACTAGATATAAACATTAAATATCGAAATACCAGGTTAGTCAGAAAAATCGCGGTGGGACAGAGCATAGGAGCTAATCATAACAATACATGGGTATTGTACTTATTGTATATCATTACAAATATCTTGGGACACATAATCCCAAAATTATGGTAAAAGATATTAAAAGGAAAATAGGAATGGCTAAAAGTACTTTAAATGATTTGAGGAAATTATTAACATCTAAACAAATTGCACACTAAAAATGAGAATTATAAAATGTTACATTTGTTGTCATGAATGTATGACTCAGAAACATGGACAATGAACCAACAACTAGAAGACAGAACTAATACATCTGAGATGTGGATCTATAGAATAATAGGGAAAACATAGACAGATAAGAAAACCGACACAGTTGTTACGACAACACTTCGTATGAAAAATGAACTATTAAAAGGAAATAAAAGAAATAAATAAACTAATTTCGGCATGTGAAAATAACAAACATGTTGTTGAAGACTGTACTTGAAGGTAAAGTCGAGGGGACTTTACTTTATAGGCCAGCAAGAGGTAATCAGAGGTACACGTGGGAGGGAATTATCAAGACATGGGCAGGTTACAGTCTAACATAGTGCACCGCCAAAGCAAGAGAAAGATGATAGTGGAGGTCCGTTGCAGCCAATCTTCGTTGCCTAGACGGCACTTGATGATGATCATGAGAGTTGTATGACAGAATGAAGGTACCAGTTATTTCAATGAAAAATTGTTTATATACGACCAAAATGTTACACAATGCAATAATTTATGTGTGTTATCACAAAGTGGGTTTACATATATATTAATACTGATATATATGTTTCGAATAGAATTGAACATAACATTGCCTATTCAAAATGAGACACACGGAACAAGGATTGCGGTAGTAGAGAGACAAAGAATAAAAACAAGAATAGAGCAGTGGAGAGAGATAGAATAATAATAATTAGAACAGGGAGGTAGAGAGACAAAGAATATATACGTAGAATAGAACAGTAGAGAGACAAGGAAGAAAACTTAGAATATGACAGTAGAGAGGTAAGGAAGAAAACTTAAAATAGGACGGTAGATAGAGAAGACAATAGATAGAATAGGACAGAATAGAGACAAAGAAGAAACAGAATAGGACGGTGGAGATACAAAGAAGAAAAAGATAGACTAGGACAGTAGAGAGACATAGAAGAAAGAATATATAAAATAGTACTAGAGAGACAAAGAAGAGAAAATATAGAATATGACAGTAAATAGACACAGAAGAAATACGATAAAATAAGAAAGTAAAGAGACAAAGAAGAAAAATAGGAAGAGTAGAGCAGTAGAAAGACAAAGAAGAAAAACAGGAAAAAATAGAGCAGTTGAGAGACAAAGAAGAAAAACAGGAAAAAATAGAGCAGTAGAGAGACAAAGAAGAAAAGCAGGAAAAAATAGAGCAGTAAAGAGACAAAGAAGAAAAATAGGAAGAGTATAGCAGTAGAAAGACAAAGAAGAAAAACAGGAAAATATAGAGCAGTAGAGAGACAAAGAAGAAAAACAGGAAAAAATAGAGCAGTAGAGAGACAAAGAAGAAAAATAGGAAAAAATGGAGCAGTAGAGAGACAAAGAAGAAAAACAGGAAAAAATAGAGCAGTATAGAGACAAAGAAGAAAACAGGAAAAAATGGAGCAGTAGAGAGACAAAGAAGAAAAACAGGAAAAAATAGAGCAGTAGAGAGACAAAGAAGAAAAACAGGAAAAAATAGAGTAGTAGAGAGACAAAGAAGAAAAACAGGAAAAATAGAGCAATAGAGAGACAAAGAAGAAAAACAGGAAAAAATGGAGCAGTAGAGAGACAAAGAAGAAAAACAGGAAAAAATGGAGCAGTAGAGAGACAAAGAAGAAAAACAGGAAAAAATAGAGCAGTAGAGAGACAAAGAAGAAAAAAAACATTATAAAATGGGGCAACGGTGAGGGAGAACAAAGAAAAAAATATATATTGGAGCTGTAGCTACAGATAGAACAGGACAGTAGATAGACAAAGAAGAAGAAAGGTAGAAAAGTTGAAGAAAGAAATAGAAAAAAAGGAAGAGAAAAAGGTGGAATGGGGCAGTAGAGACATCAAGAAGAAACAACAGTAGAATGGTACATTAGAGAGATGAAGAACAAACAACGGTAGAATGGTACAGTAGAGAAATAAAAATAATAACAACGGTAGAATGGTATAGTAGAGACATAAAAATAAAAACAACGGTAGAATGGGACAGTAGAGAAATAAAAATAATAACAACGGTAGAATGGTACAGTAGAGAAATAAAAATAAAAACAACGGTAGAATGGGACAGTAGAGGGATAAAGAGTAAGAACAGGGATAAAATAAGGGATTAGAGAAGCAGTTAAAGATATATTCTTTCATAAGAACATACCCAAAGATTATAGCATGTATGTGCTTGTGCAGCATATGTAGTACCGCAACGTGGACACAAGTGCAATGAAATATATTGCGGTAACAAAAGCACATAGAATTGATGCTACCGACACATCAAATCATCTTGAGCAATGCGAGAGTAAACAGTAGTGACATAGTCTGAGGAATTTCTTCCTCAAATGGTTTCTTATCCAGGAGCCTGTTGTAACGGAGAGGGCAGAACTGTATGACAATGGACATAATTTTATAGAATCGATCTATCTCGCAGGGAAAAGTATCCACGTTTTGTTCCACCACGTAAATAAACAAGGAAAAAAAAACAGTCTTACACTGCGGCTTGGTAAGACGTAAGGATATGGCCATAAGCGAGAGTGAGGAGTATTGTTGGGAAGAAAAAAAGGCCCATTGAAGTTTCCATTTTGAGATGTAAAGTCTCTGTCGGACTGCCTGCAACCAGTAATCCTTTCCATCAAACACATATACTGCTCACCTGTCTGCAGGTGTATTGGAATACAGGTGAAGAGGGAAAGGTAATTTGACAACGCTTGGACTGGAAACTGGAACAACTTACAACAATATGGAAATTCTATGATTATATATATATATATATATATTCTTCGAGAAATCTTGATAATAAAGAAATATGATTGTATTTCTTTGCTGATTATTTCATTTTTTGGAAACGTAAATTTAGAGAAATATTGAAGAGTTGTGTGATATATCTTCACCCCCCCCCCCCGATATAGATATAACTTTTCTAAGCAGTGATGATTTGCCTAACAGAACCTCATGGTGGTCAACTCACTGAAGTGGAGATTAGGCTTAGGCCAGCCAACACAGGCAGAAGACTTTGATTGGCCAGGTTATCCCCTATATGGAGAAGGTCTACAGTCTTGCTCAAACAAGCACATGTGCTGAATCGGTCCATTCTTGGCCAATAGACGCACACCGAATCATAGTATCACAGTAAACGCAACACAAACAGCAAACAAAAGAAGTAAAGAACCTAACAAAATATCAAATCACCCTTGTTATTGATGGGGTTTTAAAGATGCGATATCCTTTGTTGGTGAGAGGGTTTTTAAGGTGTGATTTACTTTGGGTGATGAAGGTTTTTTTTTTAAAGATGTGGTTTACTTTGGTTGATGAAGGTTTTTTTTTAAAGATGTGGTTTACTTTGGGTGATGAAGGTTTTTTTTTAAAGATGTGGTTTACTTTGGGTGATGAAGGTTTTTTTTTAAAGATGTGGTTTACTTTGGGTGATGAAGGTTTTTTTTTAAAGATGTGGTTTACTTTGGGTGATGAAGGGATTTTTTAAGATATGATTTACTTTCAGTAGTGAAAGTAAATTCCACCCATTCCACCTTTACTTTCGGTTGGAGACCGTTAAGTGTGTGGGGAAATTTAGTTACCGTATTTTTTTTAATGTAATTTTCTTTGGGTGGTGAAGAGGTTGAACACTCCCTTTCTCGTTTACAGCGCTACCAGATTTTGATCAGTTCATGGCGAAATTTAACAAATGCATCGATTTTTAAATTTGACCAGCAATGAAAGTTATGCTTTATTAATTTTTGATGTAATAAAAATTGTGTTAAGTTAAGGAAAAAGAGAATACCAGAAGAGAAAGATTCTGCTCATTGAACGAACTACTGATATATTAAAAAAAAAAAAAAGAAACTGATGTCTAAATGCGTTATAATAATGAAAAGACTGATCGCTGCAGTTCTATTGCCAGTCATTCAGTTTGAGAATTTCACCCTGATCTATGTCAAACCAATATTGAAATAATAATACTATATGGAAGTGGTAATCTAATGATATTGAAGACTATTTAATTTATAAAAATGAATATATATCTGAAATAAGTGTTTAATTATTGGATACGTTAGTTAGTGAGACTGCGCGAAAACTATTTAACAATAAGTATTAATAAATACACAAAGTAATATAATTTTTAAATAAAGATATTACGATCGAAACGTCGTTTAGTTTGTTTTGTATACTGTTGAATATATTTTTGTGTAGTCTGTCTGTTTGTGAACAGTAAAAGTTAATACTATGTTGTTTTTGTTGTTGATGCATTAATCATGACCGTCTACAATATAAATCCTCTGGCCTAATAGAAAATATAGCTTTTAAAAATGACTTATTTGACTATAATCTTTAATTTTCATTTGCTGTCACACAAAGTATAATCATAGTGCCCAATTATATCACAGCAATAGTGCAATAACTCATTACGAAGACATGATTTCATATTAACCAGTAGGTCTTATATCGCAGACGATCGTGTATTAACCAGATACATTTTAATGCGAAGGAGTTACTCGCTCTAAAGCACCGGTTTTCAACTGGAGAGCTATTATTCGTACTATACAGGATAACGTGTCCACCATTTTAACGTAACAAACCATACATTATTTAACAAAACAAACTTTTGCTAAAGGCGCATAAATTGTAACATCCATCAATCTGCGTGCAATGCACTGACAGGGCCCCTCCCATAAAGGACCCTAGAGGGAGGGGGAGGCTATCAGTGCGTTGCACGCAGATAGATTGATGGGTAGCAGACTGAGTGCTTTTTTTTTATCTCGGCGTCATGGAAGCTATATGAAATCAAGCGTAATATTAAAAAGTTGGATTGTTTGCGGACACATTATCCCGTAATGAACCATATTCTCACACTTTCCATCGAGTAACAGCGTGCTGGATTAGGATGCTACGAAGAGAAAGAGGACACTATTAGAGGTCACTAACTCTGAAATATGGGTTTTGTCTACAGGAACTATTATCTAACAAAGTTGAACTATTTTTTAAGTTCTGTAGAATAAAAATGGGTACAGATTAACATTTCATCTGATAGTGGACTGTGACCGAAACAGGCTGAGAGCCATTGTTCTAAACAATACTTTCAGTGTACAGAAAGATGGGATGAAGTGCTCTTCGTGAAACTTAGTACAATATGGACAATATTCGGACAATTATAACATCAGCAGTAGCAGTAACAATAACAGCAGCAGCAGCAACAGCAATAACAATGATAACAACATACAACTTTCTTTTACTCCATGTTTTCCTGATAAGGAATTCTGTGAGGTTTTTAGACACGAAACATGCAAACAACAAATACAACAGAAATTAGTTACTCACAGGAAGTGGTTCTAGCCCAAGGCGCATGCGCTTAGCGTTCTGACTCTCATTCTCACATGCTGTTGCCAATAGACCCTCGGCAGCCGCAGATGTCAAGTGAGGTGGCGTGGGCCTTAGCTGAAATAGTTTTTGTGTTTTGGAGTTAAGATGACCCCGTAAAATTGTACAAATGTAGAATTTCTGTGATAATACCAAACATATAATATTTAACAGTGTTGTACCGACAACTCATTGATAAATATACATTTTCTGCTTCTACAATTATTCTCAAACTCCTGCAAATCGGCAGGATTAGGTCCGAATCGAGGATGCACTGTGTCATGATTTACAGCTTAGCTGCGATAACTGCAACTTTCGTACTGACATATTCAACCTCAGCATGGCTTTTTGATCACTATGACCCTCTATGGGATGGAGCAGCCAATGTCACCCCAAAACCTGCGTAGTCACAACTTACGACATGTTTGACAGGTGACTGTTTTTATTATTTCCTCTCCTTTTGGCCCCGATAGCACAGAAACGATAAATAATAATATGTTACCTAATTTTCAGCCATGTCTTTTGAGCATGTGATAAATAATTTATTCTCCAACCTACAAGATTATCGTTGACATCGTTTTTGAGTTATTCTGTCACCCATCCATCTCTATTTCTGACCGTGTCAGAACATTTTAATATGACACCCTTATACCCTGGGGGTGATCGGTTTTGTTGTTATTGTTATTTCTGACTGTTCTTTAAAAACAGCTGAATACCGATCACCTTATCAAGTGCCTGTTAATACGTCTGTTGACATGTACTCAACTTCCTGAAAAAAAATAATACTGCAAGAAACATAACGAGATACAGGGACAGACGACGTTTTGACTTGTAGTCGTTTGTTTGTCCTGATAAAGACATTTTAGTCGAAACGTCGTTTTCAAGAAACAGTCAGTTAAAAGTGGGAGGAGAAGTTGTATACACACAAAACTTGGATTGATAAATTAGGTAATGGTCTGGGCACGATTTTTCTACACTAATCCGAATGGCTTGAGAACAGAATAGCTTGGAGAAAATTTGTGTTGTTATCTTAAATGCGACACCTTTATGTTTCTGACAGATAATGTAGATAATGTATAAATCATAATACATTATGATTATATTATGTCTGAAAGTCCTTTCATTCATTCATTCCTGGTCTACTATTTTCCATCAAAAATATATATCTGCGCCTGGCGAGCGATCTGTGCACCCCATCAAAACACATATCTATTGATCCATGAGTATATCTCAGTGTTATTTCATTCATCCATCTATCCATCATCATCAAGTGCCGTCTCGGCAAAGAAGGTTGGCTGCAACATAACTCCAACGTCCGATGTCTCTATCAAATGGCCACATATCTGATATAACTAAATTAGACTGACGTCCACGGTATCTCCCCATAAGATGTTTCTTTTTTTATTTTCAATCATTCTAGCTCAGTCAGTTGTCGGGGAACTCTTTTCGCGTTATACTCCTTTATGCCTTGCAGCCTCAGGGGTAGAAGAGTTTTCTGGAAAAGGACGTTTTATGTGCTTCATATATGTTTGTTTTCGTTGATTCATTGATTTCGGTGATCCATCTTGTGCATGGGCTGCCACTGGCCTTATATCCATCGTACATGTAAAGCAATACTTTTTGAGGACACTATTTGATGGTAGTCTGGAAGCATGTGAGAATCACTTGATCTGTTATCTTCTGATGTAATCCAGGATTAGCGTTCTGATTGTTAATCTTCTGATGTTTTTATTTCCAATTCTGTCTCTTATCGTTACTCCGAGAATTCTATGTAGACAAGACATTTCTGTTGTAACACGTTTTCTTTTGTCTTTTTAGTGTCCATGTTTGACATAGGCAGCACAGTGATGGTATGATGATCGTTTTATATAGTGCAGTTTTTTTGGTTCATGTTCATATGTTTGTTTTTGTAAATAAGATACATCTGCCCTAAGATGTCTCCAATTGTCAGAGCATAGAAGTAAATTAGCTCATTTTGAGTCAAATGATAATTTCAGGAGGAATGATTTCATTACAATTACAAAATTATATGTATACAAATAATTGAATAATGTTTATTTTACTGTAATAATAGTGTATATTCACGAAGAATTACAGATATTCTAGAATAACCCACCGAAGACGGATTTGTCGGGCCATTGGCGCAAATAAAACGGCGACACAACGCATTTCCATTTTCTGGACTAAATCCTCCTGAATATCTAGTAGGACAATTGTCCTACTACAAGAGAGATCTGGTAGAAGTTTGAGAATGAACGATGCAGCAGCAGTCTAGAATACAAAAAATCATGGCTCCACTGTCACTGTAGCAATGCTGACAAAACTGTATCATAGTTATGGCTTGAAACATCTACAATTTTGAAGCTGTTTTATCGAACATGGAACATTATAGTTTCTCTATGTTTTATAATTCTGAATGATATCATGTTTTAATAATGATTGAAATATATTTGAAAAATTGAGCATTTTGTTTGTGTGTTATTGTTAATTATCTATTATGAACAATGCAGAGGAGGTGTATTTTCTTTAAAATATAACAATACAGTTTTGGAGGTCATGTACTTTGAAACATATAAGGGTGGAGTAGCATCCACACATTCACCCAGAATCCTGCTCTATCAGTAATATCCACACATTCACCCAGAATCATGCTCTATCAGTAATATCCACACATTCACCCAGAATCATGCTCTAACCAGCAACAATAACACATTCACCCAGAATCCTGCTCTATCAGTAATATCCACACATTCACCCAGAATCCTGCTCTATCAGTAACAGCCATACATTCACCCAGAATCCTGCTCTATCAGTAATAGCTATACATTCACCCAGAACCTTGCTCTATCTGTAACAGCCATACATTCAACCAGTAATACTGATCTAGCCAGTAACAGCCATGCATTCAACCAGTAATCCTGCTCTAGCCAGTAACAGCCATACATTCAACCAGTAATCCTGCTCTAGCCAGTAACAGCCATGCATTCAACCAGTAATCCTGCTCTAGCCAGTAACAGCCATACATTCAACCAGTAATCCTGCTCTAGCCAGTAACAGCCATACATTCAACCAGTAATCCTGCTCTAGTCTTCCAATCTGTGGACAGAACTTAAACAACACACGGTGATTACGAAGATGTTCTACATTTGTTTCTTCCTCTTCTGCATTCTGTCTCAAACTCCTGCAGATTAGCAGAATGCAGTCAGGAAAACGGAATACACTGGAATCATGACTTAAAACTTTGCTGCGATATCTACGTCTTTGGAGCGGTCACATCCAACTTCAGCATAGCCTCTGGGTCACTTTACCCTATATGGAATGAGACTGCCAGCACCACCCTATAACCTTCTCATTAGTTGCCTCTGATGACATGCATGGAAGATAAATAGTGCTGCTATTATTTGTCTCCTTTCAGGCTCCGTCAAAACACAATCTTAATTAATGGACAAATTGGCTATATTACATAAACAATAATGTGATTAGTTTCCACTTACCGGCTCCCAACCATTGTGTTCCTTTGATCGTCGCATTCGTCTGCACGATTTGAGGTAGGTTCGTATCCGTTTTCGTGAGCGTTCATGGAATTCTGGAAATTGTCTGTCACACGCTTCAAGAATAGCCTGGATTTTGTCTTTCGGTTGTTTAGAGATAGGTACCATTCTGTCCAGATTTTCGTCCACAAATAAACGAACAAACATCTGAAATGTTGAAAAATATTAGTTTAACAACATCAAAGAAAATATGATTTAAGGTCTTAACAACCTGCAAGAATTACACATAGTAGCATCACATCGCTCGAACTGGGGACTTCTGGTTTCTGTTCCTATGAACCGTATTCGGCGCTGAAGGAACATACATAGAATAGTTAATCTGATATGATTATTGTTTTCGTTGCTACTTTATTTTTCTAGTCGGGGATGTAATTTAAAAAAAAGTTAACCCAAATCATGTATTAATGCGTAGGGGTGTGAGACGCTAGCGATTTCACATTTCATTGGCTCTGCTATATAAGTGCGATAGCCATTTCCTCTCAATCGGATTCTTTACTTCCCGGATGAATCCGGTACCCAATTATGCCAGGGTCGGCGAGGGTACCCGATGCGATCTGAAAAACTTTTTCACCTCAGCTTGGGAATGAACCTAGAGCAACCCATATGCGAAGCCAGTGTACTAACCACTGCGCTACGCGGGTCCCATGTGTATATTGTATGTACATGTAGGTATATATATATATATATATATATATATATATATATATGCATCCCATATGGGTGTAGTTACAGGAATCGCTATCTGTATCTCTATGTTGCTTCTCAAATACATACTGCAGGAATCGGTCAAATAATTCAACACCAACAGACACTCACATTGAAATTCAACAACAACAGACACTCACATTGTTATTCAACACCAACAGACACTCACATTGAAATTCAACAACAACAGACACTCACATTGTTATTCAACACCAACAGACACTCACATTGAAATTCGCCAACAACAGACACTCACATTGAAATTCGCCAACAACAGACACTCACATTGAAATTCAACAACAACAGACACTCACATTGAAATTCAACAACAACAGACACTCACATTGAAAGCTTTAAGTCTTTCGGGGTCAATGTCCTGACCGACAAGAATCTTCTCGTCATCGTCATTTTCATCTTCATCATCATCGTCTTTACCTTCACTAGTTTTCGTCATGGCACTCTGGAGTGAGATCAGAATAGGTAAGATTAGTCAGGGATGAAGCTATAGCTTTTTTATGATAAAAAGTTCTACATCAGAATTATAGAGGCAACAATAATCACTGCAAGATTTATTCTTTTCAAACTACAGTTACAACATGACCGTCTACGGTATAGGCTGGATTGGAAAATGGGAAATAAATCATTCATAATGACTCTTGACTATTCCTGTGATTTTAATTGGTCACTATAATTATACTTTTGCGTGAAACCAATGAAAATCAAAAGCATCTTCTAAAATCAATGAGTCATTTTAGGAGACTGGTTTCCTATTTGTCAAAAGGTCTTACACTGTATACTGGCATGGCTAGAGGTATGATTTCGGTAGCCAAGTTTTTATTCTATAATTAAATATTCATAATTAAAGAACTTATCACACTTCTTAATTTATCTTTTCAGCTGTCAATGGTATACGTAAAATTTGTATGTAGCATCTCATTTCAAAGCAGCGATTCTCTTTGCTATTGTTTTAGTTAATGTCCATGCGTCACAACCGTATATTGCCACTGGAAATACATATGTTCTAAACATACGTCGTTTGGCTATTCTGCTGGTACTTTACCGAAGATTTTTCATTTGGGCAAGTTTCAATGTCACCATTGCAATTCTTCTCTTGATTTCGACAACGCAGTCTCCAGAGATATTTATTTATGTGCACAAATACTGGCAATTTGTTAGGTCCTCTAGTTCGAAATTGTCAATTATTATCTTTGGCTGGATTTTCACTTTACCTGTTGTTATATTTTTTATCTTCGTATTTAAAAACAGGATTTGGGCTTCAGTGTGATTTTGTTGTTTATAGTAACATTTGCTTTAGACCATCTCAATTTTTTGTTAAGAAAACTGTGTCGTCAGCATATCTGATTTCTGGGATCTGCTGACCGCCGATGGTAAGAAGTTGGAAGATAGCATATGTCATGTCAACGTTTACGTTTCGCATTATGCTTTAGGCGTAAATGCTGAACTAGTATGGTGATAGTGTGCATCCTTGTTTAACTCCTTTCTGTACATAAACCATTCTGATATTGTTCCGTCCACTATTACTGCTGTCTCTTGTTCGTGGTACAACATTGCGATTAAATATGTGAGATATATTGGAAATCACATGTCAACCATAATTGTCCATAATTGGTGGTATCGTACACATTCGAACGTCTTGGTGTAGTACATGCGTGTAGCTCTATATTGAATTTCCTACATTTTTATATAATGATTCTAATTTTAAGATATGATATGTGGTGCCTCTTCCGGATCTAAAACCTGCCTGTGCCTCATGAACTTCTGTTATTATTAATTAACATTATTGCTATAACTAACTAAATATAGTTCTATAACTATGATATTATTACTATCTATCTATGTGTGGTCTGGTCTGTATGTCTATATAAATATATATATATATATATCTGTTTGTCTGTGTTTGTCTATTTGTGTGTGTCTGTCTATTAGTGTGTCTGTCTGTGTGTTTGTCTGTCTCTGTGTCTAACTCTATCTATCTGAGTATGTATGTCTGTCTGTGTCTGTCTGTGCTTGTCTGTCTCTGTCTGTTTGTGTATGTGTATGTCTGTCTGTGTGTCTGTTTATGTCTGTCTGTTTATGTCTTCCTGTGTCTTTCTCATATGTCTCTATCTGTTTCTTCTCTGTCTTTATCTGTCGGTCTGTTCGTGCCTGTCACTGTCTCTGTCTGTTCCTGTCTCTGTCTCTATCAGTTACTGTCTATCTGTCACTGTAGCTGTCTGTCACAGTCTCTGTCTATTTCTATATGTTTCTCTCTGTGTCTCTGTCTGTGACTCTGTCTTTGTATGTCTCTATCGGTGCCTGTGTTTCTGTATGTATCTGAGTCTCCTTCTTTGTCTTTGTCTCTGTCTGTTTCTGTGTCTATCTGTGTATTTGTCTCTGTTTCTATGTCTGTCTGTGTATTTGTCTCTGTCTGTTTCTATGTCTGTCTCTGTGTATCTGTCTCTAGCTCTATTTGTATCTACCTCTCTTTCTCTGACTCTGTGTGTCTATGTTTGGGTCTGTCTTCCTGTCTATCTGTCTGTCTGTCTGTCATGTCTTGTCCGGTCTGTCATGTCCTGCCCGGTCCATCCGTCCTCCCGCCTGTCCTTCCGTCCGTCTGCCTGCCTGTCTGTCTGTCTGTCTGTCTGTCTATCTATCTATCTATCTATCTATCTATCTATCTATCTATCTATCTATCTATCTATCTATCTACTAAGCTATTGTCATTTCCATTTGTGCCAAATGTGATGGAAGTTGGAGTTGTCTGTCGTTGGCTATTTGGGTGACATTGACCATGTTCAACAGGTTTCTTTGTCTCCATCCAGCTAGATCTTAGCCTTCCTTGTATCTGGTAGCCCAATCTTCTGCTGTTGTATGAACGAATAGCTGGTTGCGTTGGTTTCATTCTGATAACGTGACCAAACCACACAGTTTGTTGCTTTTCGACAAGGTCTTGACTTGAGATAGTCTTTATTTCTTTCCTGATATCTTCATTTCTCCGTCGGTTCCTTGCGGTGACATTCATAGCTTTCCTCAAACATCTATTTCACACACTGTTAAATTTTTCTCTAGTGTATTTGTCAAGGGCCATGTTTGACATCGGTAACACAGAGTTGGTATAAAAATACTGTTTATCCAAAGTCGTTTTGTAGCAACTTAGATCGATGGGTGTTTGAGTATTGTCAACAGTTTTATGTCACATCATTGGCTTTCTGGCATCTTGTTTGGATCTCTTTATCGAGTTGTTCATCCTCTGTAAAGACACTCCCTAAATATTTGAACTCAGAGACATACTTTAGTTGTGTACTATTGACAGATACATTTAACTAGCCCGGTGTTCTGCTTATCTTCATAATCTCTGTTTTAGATGTGTCTAGTTTTTGTTGTATTGTTCCAATGTTGTATAGAGCAAGTGCGTATGTCACTGTAACTTATCTTCAGATTCGTATATTGAACTTTTATCATCTGCAAATATGAAATAGTTTAGTCAGCTGTTGTCTTTATTTGATGTCTCTGCAGCGGTATATTCGTTTCTTCGGTATATTCGTTATTCTGTGATGGTATGTTTATCATCAAGTGACATATTCTTTCCAGAACGTAGTCTTTCCTATGGATCTCTTGAATTCTCCGTGGTCTTGAGCAAGTTGTCCTGCGTCTTTCACTGACATGCGCAGGCATTCTTGAACGTCTTTTGTCCAACGGCGTCTTGGTCGGCCTTTGCCCCTGTTGTCTACTATGATCCCCTCCAGTAACACTCTCTCCATGCCGTCGTAACTCTTAATATGACCGAAAAAACTAGCTTTTATGTTACGAACAGAAATAGTGATAGTACACAGCCTTATCTGAAGTCGCTAGCAGTGCTACAATTACACTAAATATAGTGTTATGATTGTGCTAATATTACTATAATTACAAGTGTACACTTCTCCTGATGTTTAACACTAACATCGCCACTTTCGCTGCTAGCTCTTCTTTTTCTCTCAGGGTGACTTTTGACCTCTGTAATCTTTCCTGGAACGGGTGATGTTTTCCTGGAAGCGACATCGTCTGGAGAAGAATCTGTAGCCCTAGTCTCTGTTTCCATTGGTTGAGGCGATGTTCTTCTAGCTGTGGTCATATCTGGGGTTCCGTCAAATGTGGCCTCTGAAAAAATAACACGGGATGTATTCAGAAAATAAATTGAATCTTGGGATTGAAATATAAACATAAATAGTAGAATAATACAGCGGTCCTCAAAGTGTACTATGGACACTAACTGGAAGGCTGCGGAGAAAAGTGTGACATTTGGGACACCACAGACCCATCCAGAGGGGCTACAGCAAGGTAGCCAACTAAACAATAAATAACAATATTTATATCGATAAACTCAAATGGTAATCAGTAGAGGAAATCAATGTTCTTTTTAATGTTCCTATTTACAAGGGAGTTACGAAGAAAATATGTCTGAAATTTTCACATAAAAAATTACTGACATAAAGCATCACGTCCATCATTCATGCTAATGACATACTCACGCGGCACAGTAATATAACTCCACTCGCACTAACCAATACTTCATACACATTTCGTTTGTACATGATCTCTACAACCATTTTTGAAAGAATGGACATGATGCCATAATATATATATGGGTGCTTCAAGTGAAAACAGTTAAAGTATTATATAAATTATAATAACTATGATATTGTCTTTTGATCTACAAATATTGTTGTTGGAAATGTAAAACGTGTCCTGCGCGTGCTATCTTGGTGTAAATGAACAAGGTGACGTTATAATGACTGTTTAAAGGTTGTCGCTTCACTATCGACATGCATCAAAGAAGAGTCTCGTTCTGTTATATTTATTTTAAATCAGTGTATGGATATTCTCTTCCCAAACAATATATTACTAAATGTATCGGTGAATAAAGGGTCCAATTTGATGATGCATGACTGTCAATCCTGCAAGCGTATGGGTTGAGTAATCAAGAGATAAGAAATCTAATGTTGAAAAACTACTTATACTGGAAATGCGAGGGCTGCAGTAACACAGGACAAATAACAAAAACGAAAATATGTATACGTGTTACCACATTTATAAATGAAACACACTGACATTCGACGCTTCTACTAAAACGTCATCATCAGCACGAAAGACAAAAAGACTGCATACTAAACATAAAATAGAAACATATGATGTGGCTATGGCTGGAAGAAGAGACACACCCCCCCCCCAATTCCCTTGACATATTTTCCGTGCTTAAATCTCTTGACCCTACCATTGTTTTACCATACATGCGGACCAAACATTCTCAAGTCGAAATAAAGAGAACCAAACATTATTATCTTAAGTAATGAGAACCTAAACATTATAAAGCCTAAATAATGAGGACCAAACAATATCAAGCCTAAGTAAGGAGGATAAACATTCATAAGCCTAAGTAATGAGTATCAAACAATATCAAGCCTAAGTAATGAGTATCAAACAATATCAAGCCTAAGTAATGAGTATCAAACAATATCAAGCCTAAGTAATGAGTATCAAACAATATCAAGCCTAAGTAATGAGTATCAAACAATATCAAGCCTAAGTAATGAGTAATAAACAATATCAATCCTACGTAATGAGTAACAAACAATATCCAGCCTAAGTAATGGGTACCAAACAATATCACGCCTAAGTAAGGAGGATCAAACATTCATTAGCCTAAGTAATGGGTACCAAACAATCTCAAGCCTAAGTAATGAGTATCAAACAATATCAAGCCTAAGTAATGGGTACCAAACAATATCAAGCCTAAGTAAGGAGGATCAAACATTCATAAGCCTAAGTAATGCGTATCAAACAATATCAAGCCTAAGTAATGAGTATCAAACAATATCAAGCTTAAGTAATGGGTACCAAACAATATCAAGCCTAAGTAATGAGTAATAAACAATATCAAGCCTACGTAATGAGTAACAAACAATATCCAGCCTAAGTAATGGGTACCAAACAATATCAAGCCTAAGTAAGGAGGATCAAACATTCATTAGTCTAAGTAATGGGTACCAAACAATCTCAAGCCTAAGTACGGAGAAGTAACCATTATAAAGCCTAAGTAATGAGGACTAGACATTCTAAAGGCTATGTAATGAGTACCACATAATCTCCAGCCCAAGAAGTGATAACAAAACATTCTCAAGTCTAAGAAGTGAAGAGAAAACATCAAACAAAAGTAACCAGGACCAAATCATCTTAATTAAGCATAAGTAATGAGGATCAAACATGCACAAGCCTTCAAATGTGATCTCATAGTGTTCATTTTCTTGACCGATCCGAATTTTTCCATGAATTTCATTAGCTGGCATAAACCCAGTAGAGAGGACCAATAAGTTCCATTCAAATAGTAATGAGGTTCAAAAACTCCAAAAGGGAAGAACTGCACCAAATACTCTCAGATATAAGTAGTGAGAACCAAATACTATCAAGTCAAAGTAATGAGAAATAGATACACCCAAACCTGAGTAATGAGAAATAGATACTACCAAACCTAAGTAATGAGAAATAGATACTCCCAAACCTAAGTAATGATAAATAGATATTCCCACATGCTGAAGTAGGATGTGTCAGGCCGAAAGGCGCAGATATCACAGCAATGCTGCAAACCATGATACAACGCATTTCGTTCTCCGGACTGCATCCTGTTAATCTGCAAGAGTTTGAGAACGAACACAGAAGAAGAAGATATTCCCAAACCTAAGTAATGAGAAATAGATACTCCCAAACCTAGTAATGAGAAATAGATACTCCCAAACCTAAGTAATGAGAACCAAGCATTCTCAAATTCTCAAGCCTATAGTAACAAGTATCAATATCACTGAAAAATTTCAGATCAGCCAAGATAACTGAATGTGCCTGTAAGCAGCGACTAGGATATTCTGGAAAAAGATAATAGTTGGGCCAGTATTTATCTTCAAATCTGTCGAATACAGAATGTACGTCGTGTTTATCAGAAACGCAGCTAGCCATTAGTCCGCTTCCACTAGGGCCTGTCCATAAATTACGTCAAGAGTTTTTCTATGTCAAGTTTGGTCCCTCTCCCTCTTTTGTCAACAATCTGTCAAGAATTCAGTATAGCATCTGGGTCGCTTTGATTATCTATAGCCAAAGCCACACCAAAACCTCCTTAGTCGTCTCTTATGACAGACAAGGCATGTAACAGTGTCACTATTCTGTGCTATGCGCCCGAAAGCACACGTGCGAAATATGGTTCAATATTACACAATTTAAAATCTCATCGATTATATATTATACTATAATTTCAATAGTTAAAAAATACATACATTAAATATTATATCATAATTTCAATAGTTAAAAAATACATACATTAAATATTATATCATAATTTCAATAGTTAAAAAATGCATCAATTAAATATTATACCATAATTTCAATAGTTAAAAAATACATACATTAAATATTATACCATAATTTCAATAGTTAAAAAATACATACATTAAATATTATATCATAATTTCAATAGTTAAAAAATACATACATTAAATATTATATCATAATTTCAATAGTTAAAAAATGCATCCATTAAATATTATATCATAATTTCAATAGTTAAAAAATGCATCCATTAAATATTATATCATAATTTCAATAGTTAAAAAATACATACATTAAATATTATATCATAATTTCTTCTTCTTTCTGTCCTCATGTACCTTTTGGTGTTGAGGGGAGAGTGAGTGTACGGTCTTTTGCCCTTCTATTTGCTTCTTCTGCTCTTATATTTCCGAGTGTCTCTAATACACTATCTATCCACCTTTATCATAATTTCAATAATTAAAAAGTACTTCCATTACATATTATACCATAGTTTAAAAAAAATAAAAAATACATGTTATAAGATGTGACTAAGAACATTTGGAGGTTATGTTGGTTGTCACATAAAATTAGTCAGTGACAAAAAATATCAATGCTGAAGTCGGATATGCCAGGTTTAAATTTGCAGATGCCGCAGCAAAACTGTCAATAATTACATCCTGCTAACTGACGTACGTTTAAGAAGGAATGTAGCAGAAGTTTCCCTGACAATGTATGTTTATGTCATTTCCACAGATTCAATTAGACACAGTATTACAGTAGAACACTGACATTCCGTATATGATAAGGTAAAATGACATAATATATTTTTATTTATTTAAAGATATTTACTTGAAATGATGAAATGAGACTAAATATTCTGACTCAAAAGGTTCACTGGGCGTAGATAAATGACTCCATTGTACTGTGGTTTTCCTATATGTGATCCGCCGTTGACAGTTTGGACATGTAACGAAATAACGAAACATCATTCCATTTCAAAGAGAATACTGCAGGATAAAGTTGAGGGACCCAGGAGAAGAAGTAGTAAGAAAAACTTGGCTTGATAACCTCAAGGAGTAGTCTGGGCGTAATATCTCCAAACGCCAAAATTGCAATCAAACGACGTCACTATTTGGGATCAAATCTGCGACTTCTTGAGAACAAGGTAACTGACTTATTACCACGACCATCTACAGAATTGGTTGTAATAATGGAATGAAAGGGAAATTGAAAGTCAAAATGAATGGGAAAACTTGCCTAGTCTTCATTGATCTGTAGACATCCCCCCCCCTTTGCTCTTTCCTACATAATCGTAGATAGTAACACTAATAATTTCGGTTTGTACTACAAAGTTGAATTGTAAAAGGAACTTATGATCCGTTGTGCTCGCGAGCACTTTCTAACTCGCATGTGTCATTACGAGAGCACCGCGTTGAGAGCACCTGGTCTACAGTATGTAAGATTTATTTGCAACTGTGAAATCCCGACTTCTAAAATTACTAATTAGATTGTCTTCTTGTATTTCATTGGCTGTCATACAAAGTATAATGTTAGTGACGAATGTAATTCACAGGAATAGTCAATCAAATACGTGATTAAATACGCTGAAATTTCAAGTATCAATAGGTCGTATACTGAAAATGGTCATGTCTTAACCAATGCGTCAGAAAGGTCCCTGAAATATCATGATGTCTTCCTTTCGGTGCCCATATCTCGTAATCTAAACAAGGCTGTATATATGCTCTCTTCAAGGGAAATTTTGGGGGGGAGGTATGGAAAAAGGGGGAGGGAGAGCACTTAAAAATAAAAAAGGTCATTCATGTGTATTCGTTTGTCAGAGATCGTGTTTTCTTTTAGAAAAATAATTTGATGACCTTTCTGTAAAAATTTCCAAGACAGGGGTATTACTTGTTTATTTGCTACTTTTCTAGCCAGGTTACTAGTACTAAAAGTCGTGTCCGATTTGCTGCGGTGGGGATTTCAACACTCCAAACCTTACCCCCTTCCTTGTACGGGCCTGTATCTAGATCAATAGAGCCACCCCTTCACCTGGAATTTTCTTTTTTAAAAACCCCTTCAGAAGAGATGAAACGAAGGTCAACTCCACTATTATGCTTGAAAATGGATGAACATTCTAGAGCTGGGACGACGTTAATGAGCAAAGGAAAATAGACCGTCTGAAGAACATATTAAGAATTGAATGATACGAGAATATAAGCTTGTGTGATACGAAGATAGTGTGAAGGAAGGAAATGAGTGGGAGAAATAGATAGAGAGAAGTGGAGTCAAGCAGTTTAGATAAAACTAGTGGAGTGGGGAGGTGGATGGTATTGTGTGTAGCACCCGGAGCATGGAGAGATAGTAATGAGAGGATTATCTCCAGAGGAGAAATACGGCGTGAGCACTCCTAGCCACAGGGGACGTCCCGAGAATCTCTACAGACCACCGGTTCAGCACGGGGATGATGGAGGTGAAAGCAGATCGATGTGCTGGTCTTATCGTCTGCAAGATTTGCTGTCGTCTGCCCAGACCAGCTGGTATCCGAACAACCAGCGTGTCACACCCGCGCAACAGACGATCGTGAGGATGAAAGTGGTAGGAGTAGATGAATGAGTGGGTGGAGGAAGTAAAGTTAGCGGGCAAACAACGGCGACCTCAAGATCTGGACAAACATATCAGAATAACGTTGCTATTTGAAGACAGCAAAAGAGAGGTTGTATTCTATTTTATCGTATGAAATCAGGTGATCTATAGCTGGGAAGCCAGGGTTTTTGTGTTCATCCCATCACAACCAATCCCGTAGATGCAGAGAAAGGGGGTGGGGGGGGGGTTCAAAAGAACATCGTATTCGCTTTGGGAAATATAATATGACATTTAGTATTGAGGAGTATAGAAGTCGGATATTTCACACCATTGAATAGAATATTACGGAGAAACAACGCATCTCTGTACTCTATACCAGGGGCCGGCAACCTTTTGCTAACTGTGTGCCAACTTAAGGTTTCAAATTATTCAGAGTTTCAACATCACATTTCATTTTATACAAGTCGAGGCCGATATTCTTATTTTACAATATATTTTATTTTTATATTTTAATTAATTAATATATAGTGATATTCAATAATATGTAAAGTTGTAAACAACATTAAAAGAAATAGTTTCTTGAAAAATTATAAAAACTTTTTTTATTATTAATGGGAGCCTTGCCCTTGCATGGTCTTGGAAAGGAAACGTGAAGAATCTGTGTGTCATTTGAAATTGTATGTCGTGGCAAGTGTGGCAAGCGTGCCATAGGTTGCCGACCCCTGCTCTATACTACATCCTGCTGGAAATTTAGTAGGGGAATTCGAGAACAAATACAAAAGAAAGGACTGAAGAACACATAAAAGCATGCGGTGAAGCTGTCTTAGTATACGACCATCAATACAGTTGCACACAAATCAAATGTCTGTTTGTTTCGTTAGATCTCCCAATACGGTAACCAAATGTGTATGTAGAATCGAAGTCCTTGATCACAACAGTGAAAAAACTGTGATTATGGCAGTGTAAAGAAATATAAAGCAAAGAAAGTTTCAATTTACACTCCTGTGAGAGGTGCTCGGGGAATACCCAATGTTGAGGTCATATTTTCCACGAACCAACCGTACGGTATACTCAGCATGCAAGGTAACTTGTGGTACACTTAGTGATGGCAAGGTACTTGTGGTACACTTAGTGATGGCAAGGTACTTGTGGTACACTTAGTGATGGCAAGGTACTTGTGGTACACTTAGTGATGGCAAGGTACGTGTGGTTCACTTAGTGATGGCAAGGTACTTGTGGTTCACTTAGTGATGGCAAGGTACTTGTGGTTCACTTAGTGATGGCAAGGTACTTGTGGTTCACTTAGTGATGGCAAGGTACTTGTGGTTCACTTAGTGATGGCAAGGTACTTGTGGTTCACTTAGTGATGGCAAGGTACTTGTGGTACACTTAGTGATGGCAAGATACTTGTGGTTCACTTAGTGATGGCAAGGTACTTGTGGTTCACTTAGTGATGGCAAGGTACTTGTGGTTCACTTAGTGATGGCAAGGTACTTGTGGTTCACTTAGTGATGGCAAGGTACTTTTGGTTCACTTAGTGATGGCAAGGTACTTGTGGTTCACTTAGTGATGGCACGGTACTTGTGGTACACTTAATGATGGCAAGGTACTTTTGGTTCACTTAGTGATTGCAAGGTACTTGTGGTACACTTAGTGATGGCAAGGTACTTGTGGTTCACTTAGTGATGGCAAGGTACTTGTGGTTCACTTAGTGATGGCACGGTACTTGTGGTACACTTAATGATGGCAAGGTACTTGTGGTTCACTTAGTGATGGCAAGGTACTTGTGGTTCACTAAGTGATGGCAAGGTACTTGTGGTACATTATTGATGGCAAGGTACATAGATCGTATGTCATGGTAAAGGTACCAGGTTCAAGTTCCGCCGCAGGCAATTGCGCATCTAGAAAGCAATGTTCAGAAATCAATCCAGAAATCACGTTAGGAAAGCAATGCCAAACTACTGAACGTATTTATGTTTCCTAGAAAAGCACTACAGTCAAAAAATGTTGAGTTGATGGATGGCTACCTCCCGAATAGGATATTCAATCAATTTATCTATTTCTAGGGGTGATGTGGTCAGCATCACACCAGCCGCCAGGAAAGATTGCGATTTAGAAATGTATGGATCAAAGAAGTCAGGGCTATAAGTAGAATATTTATTGAACAAATGTAACAAGACTTCTATTGATAAAGCCATGATCCTATAGACCCTTGGATTGGCCAACAGACTTTTGGTTTAAAAATTATGAGCCCATGGGCCTCTGGCCAGGTTACAGATTTATACTTTTATCCTTAATTTCCTTCACCAGATGTGGACATAAATGCATGCCGCTATTTCTCGTTGTCAAATACACTACTACTTCAGTAATGTCGCATGCGTTCGCAATAGGCCCAAATAAACGGAGACATCGCATCTAGATTCTCTTGACTACATCCTGATGAAACATAGACAATCTCTGTAATACAAATGTCGATACATAATAAAACATAGTCTGGTCTCCCTCAAACAACTGTCGATCCAAAATAAACCGTAGTTAGTCTGTTCTCCATCATAAAACTGTCGGTCCAGAATAAAAACATAGTCTGTTGTCCCTCATAAAACTGTGAGTCCATCATAAAACAGTATGTTCTCCCTCTTTTTTAAAATTGTCCTCTGGCTTCCTACTTAAATTTACTTGTATAAACAATTATTTGAAACAAAATTGTATTGTCTATATATGTTATCCATGTTTACAAGAAGACCTATCGGCCCTTGTATAACTAATACAGATATTAAGTTATGTGTTTGTTGTTACTGAGGATATGTCAATACATATACGGGATGTTTGTTGTTGTTGTAATAGTCCTTGTCTCGATTGGTCCGTTCGGGTGACTTTGTGTGCACGATTTGAATGGCTTGATGAAATCGCATCTTGTTTTGGAGATGCGGTTAGTCAAGTACGGAAAAACGCGTGTGCAATTGTTGCTAGGCGATTTGGTGCCGTAGAACGGACTGGTTTAATTCCCGTTAGTCTCAAGAATTTTTATGTTCTCCCTCGTACAGTTCCAATACCCCAAGTGACATAAACTTTGGATATTTGTTCTGTTTTTTACCGTCAGCTTCTACAGTTGATAATAATTCGAGTAGTATTGAGACCCATAACCAATCATTGCCATAGGTGTGTCACATCACACAAAAGGAACAAATCATTGTCATAGGTGTGTCACATCACACAAAAGGAACCGATTATTGTCATAGGTGTGTCACATCAAACAAAAGGAACCGATCATTGTCATAGGTGTGTCACATCACACAAAAGGAACCCCAAAAACCTCTGTCCTCAGCCATTTTCCCAAATGTAGAAAAATAGTGCCCGGTCCTATCATGTTCTCAATAAAATTATTTCTCTTATTTCCTTTTCTGCTTCCACCCTCAACTGTTCCTCGCAAAATAAATGTTAGAAAGTGAGCCGTGTCTCCTTATATATCTATACCAGACACGTTTACTCTCTTTCCCCACCACCATAAGTAATATTTGATAACTAGACAAGGTTACTCTCTTTTCCCAACACCATAAGTAATATTTGATAACTAGACAAGGTTACTCTCTTTTCCCAACACCATAAGTAATATTTGATAACTAGAGAAGGTTACTCTCTTTTCCCACCACCATAAGTAATATTTGATAACTAGACAAGGTTACTCTCTTTTCCCACCACCATAAGTAATATTTGATAACTAGACAAGGTTACTCTCTTTTCCCACCACCATAAGTAATATTTGATAACTAGACAAGGTTACTCTCTTTTCCCACCACGATAAGTAATATTTGATAACTAGACAAGGTTACTCTCTTTTCCCACCACCATAAGTAATATTTGATAACTAGACAAGGTTACTCTCTTTTCCCACCAACATAAACGATATGTGATTACATGCAAGTTGGTGTTTAGTTATTTTTTTGTTGCTACATAAAGGATATTTGTCTTATATTCTCCATAATTGAATTTTAACAGATGTCTGTAACACTTATATTCAAAAGCATGAATCTTTCTTTTCGTGTCTGCATTTTGTGTCCAGTTCTCACAATCCATATGCAAGAATATTTATTACTATCGATTTGTATCTTTACTGCAATACTGATTTCGCTTTTGTAAATAATGTTCAACCTATCATCTCATATCTATCTATCTTTTGTAAATAATGTTCAACCTATCATTTCATATCTATCTATTTTTTTTGCTAATCCTTTTATTGCCTTTCATCGTCAGGGGTAGAACATTTCTCTGGAGATGGAACTCGTGTGTGCTGAGTATATTGTGGAATTTGTCGCCTCTTTTATTTCGGTGGTCCATCGTTTTCGAGGCAGGCCTTTATTTGTGTTCATCATCTCCTGGACAGTATATAATCATGACCATCTACCATATGCGACCTACTGGCTAGGGAGAATGCAGGCTCTTCTAATGACTCATGTGATTATTTGTGACTGTCTATAAATTGAGGAATCATTTTTTAGACTATGTTTCGCCCGTGTGTTGCGGGGCCCGAAAGGGGAGCAAAGAATAACAACACTGTTTACCTTCCACGCATGTCGTAAAAGGCGACTAAGGAGGTTATGGGATGGAGTTGGCTGTCCCATCCCATATAGGGTCAGTGACCCAAAGCCATGCTGAAGTCGGATGTGTCAGGCCGAAAGGCGCAGATATCGCAGCAATGCTGTAAACCATGACACAACGCATTCCGTTCTCCGGACTACATCCTGCTAACCTGCAGGAGTTTGAGAACGAACGCAGAAGAAGAAGAAGAAGAAGACTATGTTTGACCCCCCTCTCCTCTTGTAGAGGAGCTCGGTAGCCTAGTTGATAGTGAGCTTGCTTGCTATCACCGGACTACAGCGTGTCAGGTTCAAAACCACGCCATAACAAAAATTGGGTTGTGATTTCTCGCTTGACACAAAAACTCATGAAGTTGCCTCAGCTGAATATGAGTACCTGACACATACGTTAGGAGAGGTAAAGACAGCAAGGAAGAGAAATAACCACCACCGCTTATTATTTGCCGCGGCTTAGGACATAAATAGAGATTCTTCATCCCCGACCGCAGGTTGCTGCCATGGGACATACATTTACTCCTTCTCAACAACTTGTATAGAACCCAAAAACAACGTCCTCTTTTTATTTATGGCAAAATCATCCCCCCCCCCCCCCAATTCCCGGGTCCTAAAGGATTTATTTTTGCAGAACCAGTTTGTTATTTGTTTCTTTAAATTTACAAAACGTAATTAGTGTATAAAAACGTTTTTACGTCAGCATTTGTCAACACCCCCAACATCCCCCACCCCTTTTCTAATTAAATTATGAAACTTTTTTTTTTCAGAACGTCACCCCTAATTCTTGACGTAATTTATGGACATCCCCTTTCCCATATTTTCATTGGTCTCTATGAAATGTGTGACAGCCAATGGAAATTAAGTGAATAATAAAATGAGTCATTTCAGAAGTTTTGATTTCCCATTAGCTAAAAGGTCTCATATAGCCGATGGTCACGATATAACGCACAAGACAACATTACATAATGAATTTCACACGATAAAAACAGGATTCCTGGATTATAATCAATTATTTTTCATATGTTCTTGTTTTAGTGCGATCTTCAACAAAGAGACTCGCTGACTGGCAATTTGTCAGAATCAGAGTGTGATAGATGCTAAAAAAAACGCAACAGATTATTTGTCAAATTTTAGTACATGTGATATGGTTGAACTCTTACTGCAGAATAATGCTTTTTTTGGTCCCTTCTTCTTCAAGGTTAATTCTCAAACTCCCGTTGGTTCTCTTTTGTAGCAGGACAATGATCCTACTATATTTCTAGCAGGATTTAGTCCAGAGAATAGAAATACGTTGTGTAGATGATTTATTTGCTTCAGTGTCCTGACAAATCTGTCTTCGGCTTAGATTGTTTATCCAAAACATTCCCACTTATCTTGCATGAAGCGACTGTTTACATATTTTTCATTGCTTAGCGACACGAAGTCACAAATGAGCAGTCACACAAGCTAAGGTTAGTGACACTGTTTGAGATCAACCTGGCGGACTGTACTTGCATGGTTCGCATCTAAGTACTAGATAATAAATAGGAAATAACTAAATCATTATCCACTTTTAAGTTCAGGGGATTGGTCACGATAGTTAGATGATCAATAGACTACGTTTTGTGATCCATATACTACGTTTTATCATCAATAGATTCCGTTTATGAGCAGTAGACTACGTCAGAAAATATACGCTAAAAGACCAGTGAACACCACGTAACGAACGTAATAGCCAAGAAAAATGAAGTAGTCAGCAGGATTTATATATAGAGAGGATCTAGAGATAGCTTAATGTACTATCTGAAAAGTTGCAGAGGATTGACTTTATTGTAACCGGAATTCCCATATGTACTCCGTCGTTAAAAAAACAAACTGCGTACCTCAAGTGATAATCCAAGAATGGGATATAAGAAATTAAACTTATATATATATTGCACTACCCGTTTTTGTACCCCCAATCTTATGAATATAACGTGAATGCCTTCATCGGTAACAAACCCTTCTCCGGAATAGTCATGCGCATTGATCCCAAATAGCGAAACGTATCTTGGCTTATCCAACTGTTCCGTGCTTTTCATTGGCTAGCAAACGACAGTATACTCAAAGTAACCAATAATTAGTAGTACTAGAATTCTATGTATTAAATTGTTTGTTGCTAAACTTTGTGTGTATTATTATAACGTCTGCAACAATATGATTGCAAACACCAAACACCATTGTCTATCTCGAAATGGTTATTGTGGGTAAATATATTGTCCATTCCTACCTTGTGATTGAAATGTCGAATAATTATGTTCTTTAGTACACCGTGATGTATGTTCGTTTATTTATGTCAAATATTTCGTGAAAGTTACCACAATAGTAATGATACCCCAACACGTCTGCATGATTTCGTAGGCCTGTTTGCCTGCATATAAAGTGATGAGACACCCCAACACGGCTGCATGATTTCCTAGGCCTGTTTGCCTGCATATAAAGTGATGAGACACCCCAACACGGCTGCAGGATTTCGTAGGCCTGTTTGCCTGCATATAAAGTGATTAGACACCACAACACGGCTGCAGGATTTCCTAGGCCTGTTTGCCTGCATATAAAGTGATGAGACACCCCAACACGGCTGTAGGATTTCCTAGGCCTGTTTGCCTGCATACAAAATGATGAAACATGCTTCCAACATACAAACTCCAACTGTGAGTAGGATGGTTCTTTCTCAAATCATTACACGCCGCATATAGTTGACGTTCCTCTGATTATGAAAGAAACATCTCTTGTAAACTGTCATTGTTCATAGGAAACTAGACATTCATGACTCCAAATTTATGATGGTCAAAGCAAATACACGCGCAAACAAACAGACAGACAGAAAACATCTTATTTAATATTGAAGAGAAAATGATAATGTGTACGAGAGAGAGAGAGAGAGAGAGAGAGAAAGAGAGACAGAAAGAGAGAGTGAGAGAGATAAAAGTAAATCAATAAATTACGAAATACGTAAGATCAAAATTGCTCCTACAATAAACACACTATTAATAAAAACGAGGATATCCATACATTTACATTATGTGAAGAATTATGTAAACAAAATTTTAACCCCCCCCCCCAACAACATCAAATGTCAACAACTGTCAAGAATTTAGGAACCCCACCTTAGCTTAATATATAAAAATACACCCCCCCCCCAATTAAGCATTTTAGCGGAACAAATACGGAATAACTAAATATGTTTCACAATTTAAAAAACCCTAATTCACTCAATTTAATTATTGTATAATTACATTTATTTCATTATTGTAAATAATTATTATTAATTATCCAACTTTATTTAATTAGTGTATTATATACTCAGTGACTCGAGCATAGCTGTGAAAGTGTAGGAGGTGTACATTCGTTAACAGTGGCTGAATGCGGTTAAGTATTCCTGTGTGCGCAAAATTACTTTTATTTTTGTGCCTGGACATGCGGGAGTCCGAGGTAATGAGAGAGTGAATAGTTTGACCGTATACGCGGCGGCTACTACTGCTGTTGGTGAAGCGATGGATTGGGCAAACATTTTGAACCACATACGGGACAACGCACGAACAAATGACGGTATAAGTGACGATGACATTTGTTCCATGACTAGAATAAGGGAGATTGGTTTGAAATGTGGTGTCTCTAGAAAGGAGCGGTTTCGTAGGCGATGAAGAAGGATGGTCAATCAACGGCGTACTGGGACCGTCAGTCAACTTGTTCTGGCGGATACACTCAAAGAGAGATCTGATCACCTATGGACTTATCCGGAGTGCAGTGACGATGATCGAACGACTAACTAACAAACAAACCAACCAACCAACCAACCAACCAAACAACCAACCAACTAACTAACTAACTAACTAACAAACTAAACCAACCAACCAACCAACCAACCAACCAACCAACCAACTAACTAACTAACTAACTAACAAACTAAACAAACCAACCAACCAACCAACCAACCAACCAATCAACCAACCAACCAACTAACAAACTAAACAAACAAACCAACCAACCAACGAACCAACCACACAACCAACCAACTAACTAACTAACTAACTAACAAACTAAACAAACAAACAAACAAACAAACAAACAAACTAACTAACTAACTAACTAACTAACTAACTAACTAACTAACTAACTAACTAACTAACTAACTAACTAACTAACTAACTAACTAGCTCACTAACTAAGTAACTAACTAACTAACTAACTAACTAACTAACTAACTAACTAACTAACTAACTAACTAACTAACTAACTAACTAACTAACTAACTAACTAACTAGCTAACTAACTAGCGAATTATTGTATAAAGAGCAGTATTATCGACGGCAACGTTTATCAAACCCACCCATTTCCCTTGTAAACAAGTGTCACATTTTATTCGACGTTACCCCCATCCCTAATCGCTGGTATACTTTATGGACCGCCTTTGAATGTTTGGTCACAACGATATAATGGATCAAACCGAGCCAGATTGAACTAGCAAGAAATATATACATATTACATATATACAAAATATAGAGAAATATACAAGAAGCACAATTTAAGACATGGAACACTATATTTCAAATGATGGTTCCCGCTGTAGATAGATGTATTGGGCCACTGGCGCAAATTAAACGATGACACACAGCATTTCCGTTCTCTGGACTACCCCATGCTGGAAATCTAGTATGTCTGTTGTCCTTCTACAAGAGAGATACAGTGGGAGTTTGAGGATGAACACTGAAGAAGAAGACGAGGAAATGATTATATGAGATTGTGATGGGAAAAATCCGGCCCGCGGGCCAATTCGACACTCCTAGTCATTATTTTCTGGCTGTCAAGTTGATCTAAAATGTAAAAGTACTGTTTTTGCTGAGCGCAAGAGCTGATAAAATATTACTTTGACATCCGAATTGCTAAATGAAATGTTTTCTTGCCCCATTTCACATGACGATTCCTCAATCCGACCCACCACGCCACAAATGTTACCCACCTCTGATATAAGAACATCACCCAACAATGTTTAGGGGATGTGGGTGTACTAGCATTCGACTGAGTACTTCATCGATTGCGCAGCCCTCCAGGTTCACCAGGAATCATCCCTCAAATGTAACGCTATTTGATTTTTCTGTGATTTTCATTGGTCAATGTGCATACTTTATATCGACAACAAATACAAATCAATGAGAAAGTCAATTAGCGTTACTTTTGAAGGGTGTCCACAATGAGTCCACAGGACTATATAACTGACGAAAGACTCGATTAAACACTTCTATGTTTACAGTACACACAGATTTTCATACAAATTCATATTTTATGTTCGAGTAATAGAAGACAAAATATGAAAGAACTGGTAAGTCGGGGCACTAATACTAAAATACATTTTGTGATAACTGTATGAAAAATATAAATAAAACACTATGGAAAATATATTTTGGGATCAGCCTCCAATTTTGGCTAATATCAAATATATTGCACATTGTACAATATATTGTTTTACTTGTCGTTGACTCATTGATGTTGTACTGCTATCTAGATTAGAATGATGTTGTACTGCTATCTAGATTAGAATGATATTGTTTTATGTTGTACTGCTAACTAGATTAGAATGATGTTGTTTTATGTTGTACTGCTATCTAGATTAGTGTGATGTTGTTTTATGGGGAAAATGTTGAGATTTAAGTTGTTACAGTGATAAAGTACAGAGTGGAATGTTACAGTGATAAAGTACAGCGTGGAATGTTACAGTGATAATGTACAGAGTGGAATGTTACAGTGATAAAGTACAGAGTGGAATGTTACAGTGATAAAGTACAGAGTGGAATGTTACAGTGATAAAGTACAGAGTGGAATGTTACAGTGATAAAGTACAGAGTGGAATGTTACAGTGATAAAGTACAGAGTGGAATGGTGGATAGAGGTGAAAGATAAATTAGCTTATGGTAATAGAAGTGAGATGTAAATATTGATGAAAGATGTTTGATGTTATGACAATAATATTATATGTACATATTGATGTGGTAGAAGATGTTTATTGAGAAGATGGTAACACAAGATGTACATATTGATGGGGTGGAAGGTAATTGATGAAAAGATGATAACATAATAAAGATGTAAATATCTAGGGTATTAAAGATATGTGACGAGAAATGAGGAATGATAAGAGGTTAGAAAAGTAAATATGGAGGAAATTAATGATAAGAGTAGGGTCATAATATCACTGAAAAAAAGATAAATGAGGATGTTATGAAGTATGGGAAGAATAAGTAATGAGGTTAAGAACGATGTGAAAGATAGCTGGAGAAAGTATGAAAGATATGAAAGATAACTGATGATTTTATGAATGATATGAAAAAAATAATAAGGAATTTGCGAAAGCGTTGCTAATGATATTATGAGGATATTATGAGTAATGAATGGAGTATCTGTATTTGAATAAGTTAGTTAAGAATTAAGGGAGAATCTGTATTTGAATAAGTTAGTTAAGAATTAAGGGAGAATCTGTATTTGAATAAGTTAGTTAATAATTAAAGGAGAATCTGTATTTGAATAAGTTAGTTAAGAATTAAGGGAGAATCTGTATTTGAATAAGTTAGTTAAGAATTAAGGGAGAATCTGTATTTGAATAAGTTAGTTAAGAATTAAGGGAGAATCTGTATTTGAATAAGTTAGTTAATAATTAAAGGAGAATCTGTATTTGAATAAGTTAGTTAAGAATTAAGGGAGTATCTGTATTTGAATAAGTTAGTTAAGAATTAAGGGAGAATCTGTATTTAAATAAGTTAGTTAAGAATTAAGGGAGAATCTGTATTTGAATAAGTTAGTTAAGAATTAAGGGAGAATCTGTATTTGAATAAGTTAGTTAAGAATTAAGGGAGAATCTGTATTTGAATAAGTTAGTTAATAATTAAAGGAGAATCTGTATTTGAATAAGTTAGTTAAGAATTAAGGGAGTATCTGTATTTGAATAAGTTAGTTAATAATTAAAGGAGAATCTGTATTTGAATAAGTTAGTTAAGAATTAAGGGAGAATCTGTATTTGAATAAGTTAGTTAATAATTAAAGGAGTATCTGTATTTGAATAAGTTAGTTAATAATTAAATGAGTATCTGTATTTGAATAAGTTAGTTAATAATTAAATGAGTATCTGTATTTGAATAAGTTAGTTAATAACTAAGGGAGAATCTGTATTTGAATAAGTTAGTTAATAATTAAATGAGTATCTGTATTTGAATAAGTTAGTTAATAATTAAGGGAGACTCTGTATTTGAATAAGTTAGTTAATAATTAAGGGAGAATCTGTATTTGAATAAGTTAGTTAATAATTAAGGGAGAATCTGTATTTGAATAAGTTAGTTAAGAATTAAGGGAGTATCTGTGTTTAAAAGATAAAAATGTAGTTCTGGATGTACCAATAACTGGATTACGGTTCAGATTCACAACTATCTGCAGCGGAAGTAAATATTGAGGGGGTAAAACCGTGGCCACTCTCGCTGTACTTCCCCGCAACTCACAGAGAGCCTGTCTGTCAATATATTATTATGCTATTTTTGTTGATATCATTTCTTATTATCATTACCGCACATTCTTATTTTATGAGTATCGTATTAAACAATGCCCTACGCCTTATTAGTGAAGCAATGAAATCTACACCGCCGGTTGCATGTGAAGTACATACACATGTAGAATCCTTTGATATACGGAGAGAAATGGCTGCAATGGGGGCTTATGAAAGAAGACAAAGAATTAACAAAGACCACCAAAATAAACAGCTTGTAGAAAACTGACAACTAAACAAAAAAATAAAGCAAATGTCTGTCCTCAGCCATGTCAATGAAATAACAGACAGTTATCACGTCATAGACAAGAGACTGGAACAGAAAGGGTAGAAAAATGTTTACCATACGCAGGTTTTAAATTTCTGGAAATAAAGACACAATTAAGAGATAATGCATCGAGACATTCCGACCCTGTAAATCTTGAGAAAACAACACAGAAAAACAATAGGCAAGTACCCAGAACAATAGATTCCTTTCTATACAGATATGTCTGCTTTCAAAGTCACACACCATCAAAGCAGGCTATTTTGGCTATATAGAATATCCAGACAAAACATCTGATGAGTTGTTTGGTGTCTGTAGGGAGACATTTTTTTAAACTATGAAGCTGAAATAACAGCACTAGAAGTTGCCTTGTGTCACTTGAAGACCATATTTGATGCCTTTTTCATCAAATGTTCATTGTGATTTTTACACATTATATGTCCGCTCTTAAAGCTGTGGATTGTAATGGACATTGCAAACCTGAGCAAGTTGAAATATATCACTATGGAACCAGCTGCTTACATCTTATGAAGTCAGTATTGCTATGCAGTGGATTCCTGGCCACTCAAACACACCTGGAAATGATAAGGCAAACAGGCTAGCAAAGAAGAAAGCACAGCCATATACACAAACTGCCATGCACACAGCTAAAATGATGTTGAAATATGTGAATACAGAAAATTGGATGAACAGATGAGCCATGAGAAAGAAACACTGGGTGGGAAATCTATAAATATATGACCAGCCCAAATCCTAAAGACAACATCAACCTCATGGGAAGGAAAGATCAGAATATCACCTTCCAACTTCGCACACAACATGTACAGCTTAACAATCACCTGAACAGAATACAATCACAACACACTCCAGGATGCCGACTGGGCACTAATTTCTATGACACTGTTGACCACCACATTTTTAAGTGTCCAGAACTGGATGGCTTCAGGAAAATGCTTCTCCCTCCAGAGCCAGATAAATGGAATACCTTATATGGAACAAAACAACAGCTCACAAACACATGCGTATATCACACAATGACATTGGGTAAACGGGAATGAGCTTATGGACCACTGGATCAGCAGCCAACCGACCATACTCTTATTTTATCATATTGAAAGAACACTTCCGTCATTATGGGATTTGATAGTTCTATTATACAGTTTCTCACATTAGTGTTGCCGGGGCCCGATAGAGAATCATGCAAGGAATATTACCACAGTCGCCTGCAATGCAGGGCATAAGAGACAATTAAGAAAATTGTGTGTGCGTGGTGACCACTCCATGTTCTTTACTGTGATAACATTTGCTGAACTCCCATTCCTAGAATATACTTGGAGGGAATCAACCATTTAGTCTAGCATGCCTTGAATACTGGGAGGGATTGAATGAGGGACAAAATACAGAATGCAGCTATGCATGTTTGCCTGGGATGCATAAGGGACACATCGGTACGGGTTATGCGATACTTGCTCGACAGTCCAACAGCAGAACATAGAATACAGTATTGCCGTGCATGGGAGTACAAATGCGGATAAAGAACATCCTTTGCATCACGAAATCCTTAATGTCAAAGGTAGTAGGACTGAAGAGAGGGAAATCCTGGATGGGACGAGCAGATGGATATCATACAAAGCGTGTGTAGGTTGTAGGATGTAGCTGCAGGTGTGGAATGGATACACCAGCCCATGGATTTCAAAACGTCCCTCAGAATTATAATACGCCCGTGTGTTGTCGGGGCCCGAAAGGGGAGCAAATAATAGCAACACTGTTTACTTTCCACGCATGTCGTAAAAGGCGGCTAAGGAAGTTATGGGATGGAGTTGGCTGTCCCATCTCATATAGGGTCAGTGACCCAAAGCCATGCTGAAGTCGGACGTGTCAAGCCGAAAGTCGCTGATATCGCAACAATGATGTAGACCATGACACAACGTATTCCGTTCTCCGGACTAAATCCTGATAATCTGCAGGAGTTTGAGAACGAACGCAGGAGAAGAATAAGAGTTATAATAACACTTGATAGGGCAAACAAGAAATGGAGGCATGTGGCGGTGGAGATCGAGGTGCAGGCGTCGGTCAATGAGAACCCCTGTGAAAGGGATGTGATTATATATACGGATTAGTCGGTGGTTAGACATGTTCTCAGTTCGTGAGTCTTCACAGCTCAGTGGTGGGCCTTTACAGCTCAGTGTGCAGGAACAAGTCTTAGGGAGGAGAATGAAACTTTTGCTTTGTCTATGAATAGTATGACTATGGAGATCATGGCCGTGACTATGACATTAGAATGTGTCAGCTCACAGAGGGCTGTACGAAACTGTATCCTGAGTGAGTCGATAAGTATGATTTGAAAGTACAGAAGGGTCGCGTTCGTGAAGAATGGATTGAGATATTGAAAGGGTCGAAGTTGGAGATGGTGACTTTCATTTTCGTGCCTGAGCAGGTTGTCGTTCGGCGCAACGAAAGATCTGATTTGCTGGCGTCAGGTGCTGTTGTTACACACGAGGGAGGAGCAATGGATAGGGCAGATGTGTTGAATTCCCTGTGAGAGAAAGCTATGATAGAATTATAAAACAGGGTTTGAAATGTGCGGTCGACAGATAGTTTGCGGGGAGAAAAAGAATGATGGTCAATCAACATGGAGTCGGAAATGTCAGCAAAGGTGTAATGTCGGATGTACTCAGGAAGAGATCGGACCACCTATGGATTTGTCCGAAGTGCAGTGATGATGATTAACTAACTAATTAACTAACGAACGAACTAGGAAAGAAGCAATTTATCTGTAGATTACAAGAAAGACAATGCAAATTTCCGCATCTGGGTAGAAGAATATCCATCTTGTAGCATTACACTCTAAAACCACATTAAATAATATTAAAAAAATAGGACTTTCTGTCGCAAATAAAGTTCAAAAAAAGTCTGAAAAATCTTCCCGTCACAAAGATTTCATAGAAATACAAATTTGGAGTTGAAAGAAAAAATGTACTGCCTGGTATAGGAATAACAGAGACAAAATCGGAATCCCTTGAGGCCTGCCAACATCATCCAGCACTAAGATCATGTGTTGCCAGAGCCCGACAGGGGAGCAAAGAATAGCGGCACTTTTACCTGCCAAGCATGTCGTAATAGGCTGCTGCGGGGTTTTCTTGTATAGTTAGCTGTCCCATCCCATATCGAGTCAAATCAACATACGGCTACAAACAAACAAATATATGCTCCGATGTTGTGGGAATGTGAGAAGATGCTTGTGCTACTAAAGAAACATAAACATATATAGAAGCAGTAAGACACCTGTACATTCATATACAACCAACAGCTCGCTAGGTGTGATGTTGTCAGCATCACGGTAGACATACTTATCACCTACCACATTTGTTTTCGAATCCAGCAGAGACTAGCTACACCAGGCAGTTTCTACAGTGAAAAAAAGGAGTAGCATTTTGTGAGAAGATGAGAGATACAGCAACTTAAAAGCGGAGAGAAGTAAGAAAGTTATGGGTAGATCAAATACCATCTACAGTGGTTGCCACATACCCGAACTGCCCAAATACATTTGTGGTCAGAATAGACCATCTACGAACTCATAATCAAGAATATAACTAACTGAATTTCTAAAGTGGAAGCAACAAATGGCCATCATCACTTGTGATTAACGAACAACAACAACATCTGGCAGCTTTTCGTGTTCAAAAATAATCGTACTGAAACTGAGAAACGAACAAGGCACTAACAAGATTAGATAGCTATGTGATAAACAATTGAGCTCTTGGGCAGGGCCGTAGTTAAAAAAGAAATCTTCAGTAAATTGGTTGGTTAGTATTTGCCTTACAAGAAAAGAAAATGAAATTTATTATGAACAAGAGGAAATTACTCAGAAAGAAAGACAAACACAATTTGATGACGTTTTGGTCAAATTCCTAGTACTGATAGTCATGTTCTGATTTCCTAGGAGGGAAGAAATTGTGAACACCAACGCACTCCGACACCCTATGGATGTAAGACTTGATCTTGAGGTGTTCTTCGTTATATGTAATATACACGAAATATCAAAACTATATCGGGAATAGTAAGATAAATGTCTATAGAGTCCTAACGAAACAAATACGAAGCAAATTTTTATAACGAAACAAATAATTTTTTACTTTTTAACGAAACAAATACGATGTCTTTCAATCTTCATATCTGTATGTTTCTGGATATTAATTGTCTGCCCCTTATTATTAATAATAACAGTCCTTTGTAAACGAGGATGACAACATATTCGGACCAGTGTTACTGTACCTCATTTCTTGTGAACGAGTTCCCTATAGAACCCATATCTCGCGCAGAAAACCCCGTTCCCCCCGTCCCATGTGGGATATTAATTAACAGAATCTGACATATGGGTGGGTGTTCGGTGTTCTTTCATTTTTGGCAGCGCCTTTTATTGAGTGACTCCGCAATTTGACGTTCCTCAGCGATGCGGGCGCCTTTAGTGATGTTTCTGCTTAATGTTGGTCTTCCCCGTGCACGTGTTTCCCAGGAGGGGGTGTCAATGTTGAAACCTTTTAGAGATAATTTGAAAGAATCTTTGAATCGCTCCTTCTGTTCACCTGCAGTGCCTTCTCCATTGTTGGAAAATCCTGCGTTGCCAGAATGTTGCCATTCTTGCTTACCGGAACTGAGTTCTACCTGTATAACAGGGTTACCAAATTTTTGAAAATGGTTTGTTTAATCCTCAAATTTTAGGTAAATAACATTTGGTAACGAAATTGTCAAATTCTAGCAAGACATCTGTGTCCTGTGTTAACATGTTATTCCATCTGATCAATTGTGTACATGAAATGTAGACAATAACAGTGGTTCTGAACGTGGGGCATATGTCCCCCTCTACATAACCACAGTGTTTTATTGAGACGAGGCACACAAAAGATTAATGCACCCATCTGGAAGGTTGGGGTGGGGGGGGGTGCATGGTGGTGTCAGGCATAAAAAATTTTTAAAGGTATTTTTAATGTTTCAGATAATTATTTGCAGGTGGGTCACTGAAGAATTTACTGTACTGGAGTTGATCATTCTACTCTTATGTGCAGTTCCACCCGTTTGTCATTACCTTCATCTACTCTCTAATATCATTCACCACGTACGATGGATACAACAGATATTCATACTTTGTGCCCCTACTAGAGATTCATGCTCTGCGCCACTACCAGATAATCATACTGCATGCCTCTACCTAGAGGAAACTGTGGATTCACCATGTCATAGTTAATGACTATTTCTTATTTTACTTCCATTTTGGACATATATACACTAGAAAACAGAAGGTTAAAGTGTAGACACACTAGACAACAGAAGGTCAAAGTGTAGACACACTAGAAAACAGAAGGTTAAAGTGTAGACACAATAGACAACAGAAGGTTAAAGTGTAGACACACTAGAAAACAGAAGGTTAAAAGTGTAGACACAATAGACAACAGAAGGTTAAAGTGTAGACACACTAGAAAACAGAAGGTTAAAGTGTAGACACACTAGACAACAGAAGGTCAAAGTGTAGACACACTAGACAACAGAAGGTCAAAGTGTAGACACACTAGACAACAGAAGGTTAAAGTGTAGACACACTAGACAACAAATGGTTAAAGTGTAGACACACTAGACAACAAATGGTTAAAGTGTAGACACACTAGACAACAAATGGTTAAAGTGTAGACACACTAGACAACAAATGGTTAAAGTGTAGACACACTAGACAACAGAAGGTCAAAGTGTAGACACGCTAGACAACAGAAGGTCAAAGTGTAGACACACTAGACAACAGAAGGTCAAAGTGTAGACACATTAGACACCAGAAGGTCAAAGTGTAGACACTCTAGACAACAGAAGGTCAAAGTGTAGACACACTAGACAACAAATGGTTAAAGTGTAGACACACTAGACAACAAATGGTTAAAGTGTAGACACACTAGACAACAAATGGTTAAAGTGTAGACACACTAGACAACAGAAGGTCAAAGTGTAGACACGCTAGACAACAGAAGGTCAAAGTGTAGACACACTAGACAACAGAAGGTCAAAGTGTAGACACATTAGACACCAGAAGGTCAAAGTGTAGACACATTAGACACCAGAAGGTCAAAGTGTAGACACTCTAGACAACAGAAGGTCAAAGTGTAGACACACTAGACAACAGAAGGTCAAAGTGTAGACACACTAGACAACAGAAGGTCAAAGTGTAGCCACACTAGACAACAGAAGGTCAAAGTGTAGATACCCTAGATAACACAAGGTCAAAGTAAGCTGAGTTATAAACGAGCGCCATAGAATATGGTTTTCCCTTAAGTGCGCTACTGCTTAGTCAGTGGCTAACGAAAATCGCCTGTCTAGCGTCGTCTACACTATATGCCTAGTAACGTTGGCGACTTTCTCATAGTATGACCCCCTGGTAATATACTTTTTTGTGGCATGGTATAACACAAAGCAAAGAAATAATATTTTAAATAAAACTACGAATAACCAGCGAATTTAAATCCAGGGTCTGCTACACTGTTCGGGAAAGAGGGTTCGGGGGGGGGGGGGTTCACATAACACAGCGCTATCGCGGCTCAATATAGCAAGTAATGAATTAAATATCTTGTTATGTTCCATTCATAACCCTGTTTGATTAATGAATAAGATGATACAACGAAACACAGAATAAAACAGATTTCCCTCTCAGTTGAATACCAGTACCAGCAGGTTTGTTCTGTCAACTATCTGTATATTATCAAAATTTTGCGCTAGTTATTGGTGAAAAAGGTGGGTATATTACGGAGAGTAGTGATCACTTTTAACGAAACAAATGCGTGCATTATTTAACGAAACGAAATATCGGTAAAGACACATTTCACAGTAGCTTAGACTACTCGCGCATCAAGTGATATGACCGCTACACACTGAGGACCCCCTCCCCCGACTCCTTTAGATGACCATGGGAGGGGGGGGGGGCTCTCAGTGTGCAGCGCGCAGTTAATTGCAGACTTATCGACTTTTTAAACTGAGCACAACGCGGTCACGAAATCTGAATGAAATTGCGCATAGTATTAAAAAGTTGAAATCTGGCCCCTGCTCCCGTAATGAACCAAAGAGTTTTTTAAGCGTGGGTAGGCAAAATACGGACCACAGGATAAATCTGACGCGACGTGCTATTTCTATGGACCCCTACTCATTCTCAATACACACAACTCGTATAATATTGGCACTATGTTATTCGCATGGACATGAGTTAAAGTAATACATTAAAATACTATATAAATTTGTATGGTAAAGGTAAACTGAAGGAGAGATAGATGGACAGAGAGACAAACAAATATACAGTTATGACAGTACTATAAATGCATTAGACAGATAGATAGATGGATAGAAAGGTAGGCAGATAGAAAGATAGATAGATAAAAGAGTTGATATATAGATAGAAGAATAGAGAGATGATGGAGAATCCCTAAAGAGGACCACGCTCTGGAAAGAATATGGCACATGATGACGATATCTATATATTACAGACATATAAGCAGACAGGCAGGCAGACAGTCAGACAGGCAGGCACACATGCAGGAAGATATATAGATAGATAGACTGAGAGACAGGCAGGCAAGCAGATATATAGATAGATAGACAGACAAACATATATATACATACATACATACATACATACATACATACATACATACATACATACATACATACATACATACATACATACATACATACATACATACATACATACATACATACATACATACATACATACATACATACATACATACATACATACATACATACATACATACATACATACATACATACATACATACATACATACATACATACATACATACATACATACATACATACATACATACATACATACATACATACATACATACATACATACATACATACATACATACATACATACATACATACATACATACAAAAATACATACATACATACATGCATGCAGGCAGGCAGGCAGGCAGGCAGGCAGGCAGACAGACAGACAGACAGACAGACAGACAGGCAGGCAGACAGACAGACAGACAGACAGACAGACAGACAGACAGACAGACAGACAGACAGACAGACAGATAGATAGATAGATAGATAGATAGATAGATAGATAGATAGATAGATAGATAGATAGATAGATAGATAGATAGACATATAGACAGAGATACAGGCAGGCAGACAGGCAAACAGACAGGCAGACAGACAGACAGTTAGATAGATAGATAGATAGATAGATAGATAGATAGATAGATAGATAGATAGATAGATAGATAGATAGATAGATGGATGGATGGATGGATGGATGGATGGATGGATGGATGGATGGATGGATGGATGGATGGATGGATGGACGGACGGACGGACGGACGGACGGAGGGAGGGATGGATGGATGGACGGACGGACGGACGGACGGACGGACGGACAGACAGACAGACAGACAGACAGACAGACAGACAGACAGACAGACAGACAGACAGACAGATAGATAGATAGATAGATAGATAGATAGATAGATAGATAGATAGATAGATCGAAGAATATTTGTCAGATATGTAGATTGATGGATAGATGGATAGATGGATACCGTATGTCTACCATACGAGTAGGAACAGGAACACCCTTGGCACTACTGAAACCTATTGTGAAGAATACACTAAGAATGGTGAGTAAAAAAAAGTAACAACCAATGAGATGCAATTTAAAAAAACCACGCAAATATATATATATATATATATATATATATATATATATATCTAGAGAGAGAGAGAGAGAGAGAGGGAATGAGATAGAGACAATGAATCTCTGATCTGCCAACATCACGTTTTTACGATTGTGACAACACTGCTACATTTCGCGGTGGCATTTCTAAAAAAACTAAACAGATGAGAGTACAGAATATTTACGTATTAGTCAAAAATCTCTTAGAGAACTATTGTTAATATTAACACAACGCACAAATATATCGTATCTCCACATATGAGTTACCAGACACAAAAATGTCTTGACCTAACAGCCTAGCCCTCTTGAAAATCAATAAGGAAAAGACAACCTATATTTTGGAAAGCAGTTTATAGGACACGTCGAGATATACCGAGAAAAATATAATAAAATACATTTTTTAAAAGATTGGTGACATATTTACATATGAGAGAAACATTTACATCACCTAGTACTCTGTATTCTGCTGTACTGTATGTCATAATATGTCTCAGAGTCGAGACATTCATGCAAGCAATGTAAGCATTTCTTACACATTTACATTTGATTATCTAATATATATTATAAATCTTACAAAGTGACAATATAGTATAAAATTATATTAGCCTTCAGTAACTTTTAAAGTATTAATTGTGTCAATATTGATATTCGAGTAATAACTCGAAAGCGCATGGATGTCAAGAACAAAATGAAAGTTACGTTAATTTCTATGATAAGTTATTGGATATATTTTGTAAACAGAGCCTTCGGTCGCTTAAAACTTTCAAGTACTAGAATTAATGCTTTTGGGCTTTCTTCACACAAGATATTTTTTTACACTTTTGTCATATACAATCATTGCAAGCAAAGGTAGTACTTTCTTATTAGGGAGATGCTAGCTACTCAGATCTGAAAGTTACACAGTTAAATTGAGGTAAATTATTGATGAAATAGTAATATTTGATGTTGTGACATAAATTTGTGCATGTATATATATATATATATATATATATATATATATATATATATATATATATATATATATATATATATATATATATATATATATATATATATATATATATATATATGTATATATATATATATGTGTGTGTGTGTATATACCCTCCACAGATAGTTTAATTTTGTCTGTATCGACTACCTTATGTAACAAAGTTTATCATCGACTGTCGTATGTGATTATATCTCGCTTACAACTAAAATGTTACTATTTGTTGCAGAAGCCTTATATAAGAGGGGCGTTGGGGGATTCAAACCCGCACCGTGTCAAATTTCGAGCACAACATTTTGTGTTACGGTTTTCGTCGAAAAATATCGGAATTCCTACCAAAACGGTGCTCTCCCTATCTACCGCCATGTTTGTTAACTGACACGACTAATGAGATACATACTATTTCTAGAGAAAAAAAGATGGGCTACACAATTTCAATTATAATTATTAACGTTTAGGGCTAAGAATAAATTCCGGCAATTTATTCTAATGGTTTACCAACTTTACCCTTGTCAAAAACTGTCAAAATCTACCCCGCCCTTCCGTCTTAAAACCGTAAACAATCTTTCCCCCACCTTACATAAAATACATTTTTCCAAAGAAAGTACGGAAAAAAATTACATTATTTTTAAAAGATTATTACAAAAGTGTTTCAAATTCAAACAATTTAATTGATGTATAAAGTGGTATTGTTGACGTTAACCTTTGTCAACCCTTCTCTTCCCTTCGACAACAGCTGTCAAATTCACCAACCCCCCCCCCCCCCCTAAATTGTTGTTGACGCCATTTTTGGAATCCCCGAATCCAAGCTCACTTAAATAATAACAACGTGAATCTAGAAGCAACATTCTAGAAGATGTTCTCAAATGTATACATTTTTCTAGAAGATGTTCTCAAATGTATACATTATTCTAGAAGATGTTCTTAAATGTATACATTCTTCTAGAAGATGTTCTTAAATGTATACATTTTTCTAGAAGATGTTCTCAAATGTATACATTATTCTAGAAGATGTTCTTAAATGTTTACATTCTTCTAGAAGATGTTCTTAAATGTATACATTCTTCTAGAAGATGTTCTCAAATGTATACATTCTTCTAGAAGATGTTCTCAAATGTATACATTCTTCTAGAAGATGTTCTTAAATGTATACATTCTTCTATAAGTAACATTCTATATATGTTTTTAAGATGCATATATTATTCTAGAAGATGTACTTAAAATGTTTACATTATTCTAGAAGTAACATTCTATAGATATCCTTAAGATGTTTACATTATTATATAAGTAACATTCTATAGATATCCTTATAGTGTATACAAAATACTTTGAGGATGTAGCTATCGACGCACCAATTCTGTGGAAGTATTTATTTTCTGTAGCAATATTAACATTTAGTAAGTTGCTATTTATCGTTTCAAGAACTACAGACTTCTAAAATGAAAGAATGTATTTGAGATGTCAAAGGCGTGCACACTACACCATAGACGGATGTTCATGCTAAATAAGAAATATATATGAGATTTAACTTCAAATGTTGTTTGTCCTAACATGGTTGTCTATACTTCCTTCCTCATAATGTCTTAGTGATACGACAGATATAATTAAGATGGTTCGTGTTTATGGTTGACAAACATATTATTTAGCATTTGTAATTGGAAAAAAGTGTGTCGTTAAAGATGCTAAAAGCCTAAAAGAGCATATTACACATACCAATGAAGTGTATAACTAATAAAACATTAGTCAACTTCCAATAACGTTCACGAGCTGGTAAAACATTAGTTAATTTTCAATAACTTCCACCAGCTAATAAAAAAGTAGTCAATTTTAAATAACTTCCACGAGCTTGTAAAACAGTCAACTTTCAATAACTTCCACTAACTACTAATACATTAGTCAACTTTCAATAGCTTCCACGAGCTAGTAAAATATTAATCAACTTTTCATAACTTCCACGAGCTATTAAAACAAAAGTCAACTTTTAATAACTATCACGAGCTAGTAAAACATTAGTCAACTTTCAATAACCATATATAAGAAATTAAGCGACTTACTCAACTGAGCAGCTATGTTACACATATTTATGACACTATTTATTAGATTGGCCAGAAATATGTGATATGACGAATAGGATTGTTTGTGGTGGAAAGGTAAATAAAAACATAATCACGATGTGCTTATGTGGAATTCAGTACCTAATACCAAGCGAAAGGTCGAGTGCTCAAACTGTGGGTAATTGCAGAGTGGAAACAGTGAAGACATTTTCTATGTATAAGAACGAAGCAATATTTAATTTTCTTGGAATAGTATTTGTGTAACCGAGTCTATTACACCTGTTTGACTTGTACATCCATAAATAGTTATCAATGATGTACTGTTGAAATATACTACAATTATTATAGCAAATATAACAATATTAACAACGATACAGGTAAGCATTTATCTCTTCTATTCTTGAAAGATTCTGCAGCACATTATTGTATTCAGTAATTCTCTACACGTCAATATAAATACAGGCTGCGGTTAGTGCAAAACACACGACTGATGTCTTTCTATTATATAATTGATATTGCATCGTTATTTATATATAATCTTCATACTGTAAGATAAGGCAATTGTTGTTTGTATGTATCTATACGTGTTATATTTTGACATATTTATATATATGTATATATGTAGTCACGTTATTATCATATATATATATATATATATATATTAGCGCTTGAAATATGCATCTACAATTATATTCCTATTAGTGTAGTTAATGTAAAATATCTTTGATACATGTGCGTTATATCGAAGTTTACATTACACATCGCTATATGTAAAATATGATGTGTGTATGCTTATATTCTGAAATCTATATTACACGGAACATTATATGTTAAGTAGTATGTGTGTGTTATATGGTCACAAATGGGAATTATCTATACAATACAATCTATGTGTAATGAGTCAGCAAAAATCTAGAATGAAAAGTTCAAAGGTCAAATGGCTAGAAATACCTTGCAAGTCGACGGAAATGAAGTAGTCCAATATCAAAGGGAAGAAACTAGTGAGTGGTAGTCTATGGTGATGTTTAATGCACGCTGGTGTTGAGTGTGTCAGCCTCGGTGGAGGTACAGGAGCCGTCTGGGCCAGGAACCTGCACGGGCAGAAGATTGAGGAACGAGTATGGAATGATGGGGACATTTCGTGATAGCGAGTCGTGGGCTGGCGGGGACATTACAGGCAAAGTGCTCACGAAGGATAAGAGGGGAGGTTGGTGGTTGGAGGGGGAAGAGTGCTAGGTGAGAGAGGAGTTGATGTGACAAAGGCATCGCGAATGGGGAACCAGAATTAGGAGGAGAGTTGAGTGTAGGGGGTTGTAAAATGAGAATAAATAGGTAAGCGCTGGGGAGAAGAGTAAGGTTGGGTGAAATTTTAAGAGAGAGGGCGGGGGATAAAAGAGGTGAGAGTGAGTAAAATATTGCCATTAACGCCTCTCTTCCAGGTCTCTCGGTCGCAGCCATGCTTGCTGCAGGAAGTGTGGAGTAATTCCCCTTGCGTTGGTGAGCTTCTGTGTCAGGTGAAGATCAATGTAGGGAGAAAGGTGACACACAGAAGGGTCACAACCCTGCCCTTACACCCCTACCCATATTTCAATATCTTCATTTTTTTCCCCGTCGTTACCTTTTCACCTGTGAGGGAACCAGAGATGCCAAACCCCGGAGAGAAACAGGAAGATGGATAAGGTTAAAAAATTCAGCCAATCAAATAGCGCAGTTTTGTCTCTCTTCTTCCAACATGGCGGTATAGAATATTTGACATTAAATTTTTTTTAAATGGTTGTTTTATCGTATTTATTTAAACAAAATTTAGACCAGATTAGGGCAATCATTTCAGGTCAGCGGGCCGTATGTTGCACATCCTTGGTTCAGACAGAGGTTTAGATGACCAGACTATCCTTCTTACACTACACGCGAAGCATAAAATAAAAGAAATAGTATCCGGAGACAGAGAATAACCCACATAAGGTTTTACTAACAGAAACAACAGTAAAGACGTTTAAACAAGTGGCAATACTGAAGATAATGTAATATTGACAACTTTAATTTTTTAAAACTGGGTATAACCGCATAAAATGTCCTCGTTAATTTGTTTGTCATCGACACAATTTTATATTTAGTTTTTTACTCTTTCTAATTTTAAAGTAAAAAAAAAAGAGAATCCTTGAAAATTACTAAAAATTATACCATATAGTCTATATTATTTTCATATAGTCTATATTATTCCATATAGTCTATATTATTTCATATCTTTTGCGTATATTTTAGTATGCATTCTTTCTCGTCTATTAGGAATCATTGTTAATTGAGTTTCAGTACGTTGTAAGGTATCACCAAAAGAGCAGATTAAATGGTGTAATGCGCGATTGTTGCACAGGGCGATTGGGCAATAGATCGAGTTGACGTTTTGAACTTCATAAGAGATATAGCACGCGAGAGTGAGACTAGTGTGGAAGATGATTTCTCTTCGGATGTCCAGGTTTAAGTAACAGGGTTTGAAATGTGGTGTTGCTAGAAATGAGCTTTTTGGAGGGCGCAGAAGAATGAGTCAACCAACAGAGGATCGGTCAGCAGAAGTGTAATGGCGGTTGCACTCCGGGAGAATTTGGAGCAAATATGAACGTACCCAGTTTGCAGTGATGATGATCCGACGACTAACTAAAATAAAGATAATATATACAGATATTCTTCTTCGTCTTTCGTTCACTTGAAACATGTCTATATCTGTAATTATGTCTTCTGAATAAAACTCACTGTCTTTTGTAGTTCATACAGTGTCCCATAGAGCTTTGATTCCAGTGTTGTTTCCTCTGGCAAATATGTCTGCCTCATCGTTTTATGCTCAGAACACTCTTGAAGTATATGTTTAGCACTCTGTGCTGCCTGTCCACATGTACACATGGCAGTACTGCCTATCTTAAACTTTGTATACATGTGACTGCGGAGTCGGTTGTGTCCTGTTCTGAGACGTAGAATTATAACTTGTTCTGATCTGTTCATAATGTGATGTCATCTTGTGTTGGTGTTTGTGGCTTTCTTATTGACTTGATCATCTGTTTTTTCTGATGGTAGGTGATTGGTATATCTGGTTGGTCTTCGGCAGCACCTTCCTTAGCCAGTTGGTCTGCTTTTTTATTTCCTGGTATTCCACAGTGAGAGGGTATCCACTGCATGGTTACCCTATACTGGTAAGACAATTCATTAAGTAGTTTTTTCAAATCTGTTAGTTTTCCAGACTGGAGAGCTTGAAGCACTGACCTTGCATCTGTCAGGAATACCACATGCTGTAGGTCAGAGTTGGTGTTCAGCAATTTATAGCTGTCACACTAATTGCCTGGATTTCTGCATCATTATACAGATATGAAGACAACGATGATGTGTAGGTCAGACATATGTACAATGATAAAACATTGCAACATAGACTACAGACATTTGTGGAAAAAACTGCTTTAAATAAATGCTGGTATTTGGTGACATGACAAGATAAGAAATGAAGAGATATGGAGACGAACACATCAAGATCCAGGTTAAGTTGAAGAAATGTATTCAGCACAGGTTCAGAAAATCATTACAATATGTTGCTAGACTATCTAAGACATAAAATTTAAGGGGAAATAGAGACAAGGAAGACATTGGAACACATCAAGAGGACGCTTTTGCTGTGAAGTGTCGCATGACTGACAATCGGAATCGGGCTCTAGCACATGCAGTCTCTTGATATGCAGCGATATTGTATTGCACTAGAACGTTGGTAGCTCCGTCAATCAACCTTCTTCTTTGACTTCCTTTTTCTTGCTGTTTCCATTATCATGTTGTGTCTTGCTGCCCTGGACAATATGGATCATTTTGTTTAATTGACCTACCATTTCAGTAACTGTTTTTCAATATATTTGACGAGAGGCGTTGTTGTTCCAACAGTTCTTGTAATCTCTTCATGCCTCACATGCTCCATTGTTTTTCTATATTCTGATTTTCTTAGACATCTCATTTCACGCGGTAATTTTTCTATAATGTTCTTTATCTAAGTGTCCATGTCTGACATTTATAACACAATGTTGGTATGAACATTTGTTTTATGATTTGAATATTATGATAACTATTAATATTTCTAGTAAGAAAATTACGCGAGGGCCGAGAAGAGAAAGAGAGAGAGAGAAAGAGAGAGAGAAAGAGAGAGAAAGAAAGAGAATGAGGAAACGGAGAAACAAAGCTTCGTGCAACAAATGCAATTCAAAAACGGAATTAGTCACACAACAGATAACAAAAACTGCAACAACAATTATTCAATAGGTATGATCATAGATAGCAGAGGTGGGCCAAATTCGACTTCAAAGCCAGTCTGCCTGGCCCGTCACGCTGGTATAACATTACTATATGTACTGGTCCCCAAGATCAGAGAAAAATTACTTAGAGCTACAAGAAACTAAAATAAAGCGTTTTGGTCGGAATCACAAAGAAATACTAAATTCGACCCGCAGACCCAATAAAGGTTGTCCAACTTTAGTTTAGATGAACCGTTTCTCTTATAGCTACATCAGTATTGAAACATCGCACTTTAACCCTTTCAGACATGTACACCCTTGTCCCAATCTTCAATAACATCTTTATCGCTATATTTTGCTGAAGATCTAAAGTGGATCAAAGAAGAGCAGAAGTGTAGTCTGCAATACATGTTGTTAAAAGCGACTACGGAAGTATTAGGGATGACATTGGCTGTCTAATTAATTCCATAGAGGGTCAAAGAGACTCAGAAGTCATGCTGATATCAGATATGTCAGGCCGAAATGCGTGGAGGCCACAGCACAACAGTAAACCATAACACATAACATTTCGTTTCCCAGACTATATCCTGCTAATCTGTAGGAGTTTGAGAATGAACGCATAAGAATATGAGCATGACTATCTACATACCAACCACCCACCTGCTTACTAACTCATACCAACCAACCACATGGTAACTAACATATACCAACCACCCACCTGCTTACTAACTCATACCAACCAACCACATGGTAACTAACATATACCAACCACCCACCTGCTTACTAACTCATACCAACCAACCACATGGTAACTAACATATGCCAACCACCCACCTGCTTACTAACTCATACCAACCAACCACATGGTAACTAACATATACAAACCACCCACCTGCTTACTAACTCATACCAACCAACCACATGGTAACTAACATATACCAACCACCCACCTGCTTACTAACTCATACTAACCAACCACATGGTAACTAACATATACCAACCACCCACCTGCTTACAAACTCATACCAACCAACCACATGGTAACTAACATATACCAACCACCCACCTGCTTACTAACACATACCAACCACCCACATGTTAACTAACATATACCAACCACCCACATGTTAACTAACACATACCAACCCCCCTGCTTACTAACACATACCAACCACCCATATTCTTACTAACACATACCAACCACACACCTGCTTACTAACACATACCAACCACACACCTGCTTACTAACACATACCAACCCCCCTGCTTACTAACACATACCAACCACCCATATTCTTACTAACACATACCAACCACACACCTGCTCTACTAACACATATCAAGCACCCACCTGCTTACTAATACATACCTGCGTGGCTACAGACATAGGTACCAATCAATTAATATCTGACCGACTTGTATAATCTGATACTTGAAGCCTAAATACTGGTATTTGGAGTGTTCACATCCATCCCTTAGAAAATCTGAACATGAACCTAACCAGGAACTTAACCAAAAAGTCGGTAAAAATCCCTCCCTTAGCGATTTTTTCACTTATAGGTCTTCCAATTTCCAGACAAATAGTGAAATGTACAGACGAAAACAGGTGAAATGTTTTTTAAAGGTAATCCTCTACCATTATGTTAATTATATTAACATAAGGGTAGGGGATTACGGCCCTGGCCGTAAACACCTATTACTAATATATTAATAACTACCTACCTAGTCAACCACCTACATACCACCTTACATACCTGTCCCCAACCTACATATCCACGTTACACCTTACCTACCTGTCCCCAACCTACATACTTACCGATTTGAATATATTTTATTTAACCATGTAACGTCTGTCTGTGGCCAGTGTCGAAATTACATCAGACAGCAGCTAATTGAAGGTGGGGCGCGTTCAGGTGCGCGGCGCTGACTTCGATCGTTTACTCACCTCGTAGTCTGAAACCTTCCAGGTGAGTGTTACCATGAATATGACAGTTTTTTCCCCCCATTCAAGCTTTATCAGACCTGGGATTCCCTTGTTCATCTATATTACGAAATGGTTATAATTATGTCACGAGTTTTCCTTTCGTGACCCCAACCTTCCCAGATTTTCCCCTCTCTACAGAAATTAAAGGATGACAGAATATAAATGTTAAATATGTTACAGATCTTATTTTTTTTTAAAACTTGTGTTAATGTTTGTGTAACAAAGTTAACGTAATCGTGAGAAAAATGCATGTTGATACCAGGTTGAATCATCGCTGACAGTTGTATTTTAATTTAAGATTCTGAGAATCGTCCATTATCCAAAGTCGTTTTGGGTGGCCCTTTCTCATATTACTAGCAACCATGCCTTCCATTACAGTTTTTTTCACATTGTCTCTCTAAACGTGTATCAAACAAAAACATAAAGACACACAACCACACAAACCAGTTTTCTTCATATGGTGAATATTTTACAGCAAAACATGTCTCGTCTAAGTTTACTGCCCATGGTATTCTCAATATATATCTGCTACAACTCATATTGAAAGAAGCTTACATGTAGTAAGAGGCGATTAAGGTGGTTTTTGGTTCAGTTGGCTGTCCCAATATCGGGTCAAAGTGACCAAGAAGGGAGTGAAATTTCAAGTGTGAGGTAGAAAGGCGCAGATATTGCAACTAAACTGCAAACCATGACATAATACATTCAGTTCACCGTACTACATCCTGCTGATACGCAGGAATTTTAAAATGACTGAGTAAGAAAACAAAAGTTAATTTTCTACCTCTGATATAATAAATGTCCATGTTTCACATTGATAAAATATCACTGGGAGTATGCAGTGTTCTAATCAGATATAGTTTAGCTTTTCTGCTGGTTCCTTGATATATTTCATTTATTTTCTTTTAAAATAAAATGCACAAATAGAATCACAAATTGACAATTCTTTGCAGTTGCCCATACATTACAGAAACAATTGGGATAGGGAGGGGGATCAGAAAAAAACCATTTGATAGTCGTTGATAAGAGGGGTTAGGCCGGGGTTGACAAAATTTAACGTCAAAAATACTGTATTTCTGTATGTCTGGCTCGCATTTATCTATATAATCTAATTTATCTTACATATTTATCTTATCTAATCTATCTTACATATTTATCTTATCATATTTATCCTATCGTATCTATCTTATTATCTATCTTATCCATCTATATAATATATCTTATCATTTATATAATTTATTTTATCATCTATATCATTTATCTTATCTTTCTATCTTATCATATTTATATTATCTAATCTATCTTATCTAATCTATCTTATCATATCTATCTTATTATCTATCTTATCATCTATCTATCTAATCTTCTCGTCTATATAATCTATTTTATCATCTATCTAATCTTATCATCTAACTAATCATCTGTCTCATCTCAAATCACATCATCTCCTCTAATTTATCTCACCCAGTAACCTCATCTCACCTAATCTATCTCATCTAATCTATTTCATGTATTCTTATCTAATATATCTCATTATATCTATCTCATCCTCTCTAATTTATCAATTCTGTCTTTTCATATCATCTTATCATCTATCTAATCTGATCTAATCACCTCAACTTATCTCATCTAATCTATCTCATATAATCTATCTCATATAATCTATCTCATCTAATATATCTCATCTAATATCTCACATAATCAATCCCATCATATCTATCTCATCATATATATCTTACCATCTCTATTTTATCATCTTTTCCTTATCATATCTATCTTTTCATTTATATAAATTATATCTATCTAATCTTTTCTATCTTATCATATAGTTCAAATCATATCTATCTTACCATATCTATATTATTTCATCTTATCATCTGTCTAATCTAATCTTATCATCTATCTATTATCATTTTATCATCTACCTAATCTAGTTTTATCAACTAGATTACCATATCTATATTATTTCATCTTATCATCTGTCTAATCTAATCTTATCATCTATCTATTATCATTTTATCATCTACCTAATCTAGTTTTATCAACTATGTAATCTCGTCTTGTCACGTCACGTCTCATCATTGCATCATCTCTAATCTAATCTAATCTAATCTAATCTAATCTAATCTAATCTAATCTAATCTAATCTAATCTAATCTAATCTAATCTAATCTAATCTAATCTAATCTAATCTAATCTAATCTAATCTAATCTAATCTAATCTAATCTAATCTAATCTAATCTAATCTAATCTAATCTATCGTCATTTTAATTTGTGCCGTTAAGCATCAATGTTAAAAAGGGGGTGGAGGAGTTGAAATTCTTTATTGTTGGCCATTGGGGTCGCATTGACCATGACCAGTTCATGTTTCTTTAATGTTTCGTTGCTTGTAATCCATCTAATTATTGGTGTTCCTTGTGATTTGGATTCCCATCTTCTGCTGCTGTATGCACGAAGGGCTGCTTGCGTTGGTTCCATTCTTATCATGTGGCCAAATTAAATTGTTTTAATATGAAACATTTTTCTGAAAATGTGAACCAGTCCTGTTGTTTATTCATACATTTTATTTACTATAAACAAAGATTAATTCATTTTTAGGCTGTGGGAGGGGATAGTTTTTAGTGGCACACTTAAGCAGGGCGGAATACGGATAGTTATTGACAGTTGGGATGGGCTTAAATTGTTGATATAATTGATTGACAGCCACATGAGAATCATTAAAGAAATATACAAGAATACGTTTATATATTAGTTAATGTTCGATATTAAAGTCATACTGGATCTCTCTTGTAAGAGGACAATGGTCCCGCCGAAGACGGATGTGTCGGGCCATTGTCGCAAATAAAACGGCGACACAACGCATTTCTATTCTCTGGACTACATCATGCTAGAAATCTAGTAGGACAATGGTCATGCTACAAGGGAGATCCAGCAGGAGTTTGAGAATGAACGATGAAGAAGAAGAAGAGGACAATGGTCATACCCTACTAGATTTCCAGCATGATGTGACCCAGATATCGAAGACGAGCTGTGTCATCATTTTATTTTTCCAAATGGGCCCGACACATCAAACTTCGATGGTATAAGAACATGAAATGTATAGGATAATTGCTGAGAAATGGCAAATATATCGTATAAAGAAATATAGAATACAGTAACGTCCAAGCCACATCATACTATCACAACCGAGTTGCCTCTTGTACTCTCATCCATTTCAATTATCACTATTAGTTGGCGTTGTCTAGCAGATCTATTCTGTCTAGCAGGATTATTTGGCTGCATTTGTTGCATTTCTGTAGTAGTAGAATAGCTAACATGTGAAGCCACGAGGAGCAGTCCGTTACAACTGTCAGTATGAAAACCAATTGTTTGATTATCATGGGACCAGTTAACTGATTTGTGGGTTAGCAGTGAGTCCGTTCTCTGGGCACTGATGTAGCATTATTATGTGTTATTATTTGAAAACTTGGCGAGTAACATTCTGACGAAAAAAATATCTAGTACAAGCAATATCTTGATCTGTGTCTCCAGCTTCTTTGGTCGTGTATTCCTGACGTGACTCTCGGAAATATAAAGACATATTGGCTATATATGTCTCTTAATGTCTTAAATGTCTTTAAAAATTTTAAAGATTACGTTGGGATAATTCAAACAAGCAAGTAAGAGAAGAGGCCAAACAATATATTTCTGCAATAATAATAAGAAAACGTTGGATTTTATCGGACATGTACTTAGAATGAATTGTGTAGAAGTCGTTACACAGGCAGCCAATGTGCAGTAAGAACAATTATTGGGCGTTCAGATAAATTCCACATACACTCTGGCGTGCGACAAGGATGTGTTCTATCTCCCTTTTTATTCATCACATATATCGATTGCATATGTAAAATTTACAACACTAATGAAGAAGATAACCTAAACAACCTCCTAAAGTGAACTTAAGCAATAATAGCAACAACGAAAGAATAACTAAAATAACATACAGATAGACTCAACACAACATGTAGGGACTTTAACATGAAGATAAACACAGAAAAATATTGAGGTAATGTCAATTACAAAAAACAGAAAGAAACATCACTATTCTAATCGATGATCAACAACTTAAACAGGTGAAGAAATTACTTATTTTGGAAGCATTATATCATCGAATGGGAAAAACATCAATGAAATCCACTATAGATGCAGCTTAGGATACCGGACCTTGGGGCAGATATCTTCTTATTTCAAAAACAAATATTTAAGCATGAACACACAAAAACTGCACTATATAAGGCGATCATAATACCATCACTCTGCTACAAATTTCAAACGTGGGCACTAACAACAGAATCCAAGAGGAAACTTGTTATAATAAAAATGTCATGTCAACGTAGAATCCTCGGAGTAATAATAAGAGACAGAACCACGATCTAAAACATCAGAAGACTAAAAACACAATACCAATCCTGGATTACATCAGAAAACCACAGATTAAGTGGTTTGTGCATGCCTCCCGACTACCAGCAGAGATTGGACCCTCAAAAAGTATTACTATACAGACACGATGGATACAAAGCCAAGAGTAGATTTTGTAAACGATGGATAAAAGAGAGTCAATATAACAAACATATATGATGCGCACAAATAACCCATCTCCAGAGAACTTTTTTACTCCTGACGCTGCAAGGCATAAAGGGGTATAAGGCGAAAAGAAGAAAGAAAGAATATTAAATGAAAATAGAGTTCCACTGCAAAAATTAAAATGGATACCAGATGGCAAAATAAAAATAAATCAAAGGGGGATATATATATATACTTCCTAGGTTAGTTGAGGAAAAGCATAGGTCATTGTTATAGATACATTTTATATATTGTGATAGATATTGTACTTATGATGGGGGAAGGGTTGGCTTTAAACAAACTAACTCATTTGTTTTAGCATGAATTGTGATGACATTTTTATATATAAACAATTTTTTTTTAACTGGGGAGTTTCTCCGCGCTTTTCTTGGCTTGTCGTTTCCTATTATTATCGTATTCGGATAGTCTAGGAAAGAATTTTAATCTCTCAACCCCCACTCCCTAATTGATCTACGTGCTTGGTATAGATGCATGATTCTGATGCTGCCACAGGATAGAAGTATCACTATGTATGTTTATTGTCTACTGTTGCATGTTAGTTAGTTAGTTAGTTAGTCGTCGGATCAAAATCACTGCAAACTGGACACGTCCATAGTTGCTCCGATCTCTCCTTGAGTGTATCCGCCATTACACTTCTGCTGACAGTACCGGTCCTATGCTGGTTGACCATCATTCTTCTGCGCCCTCCAAAATGTTCACCTCTAGCAACACCGCATTTCAATCCCTGTTATTTAATCCTAGCCATTGAAAAGGAATCATCATCCACATTAGTCTCACTCTCGCGTGTTATATCTCTTAAGGAATTCAAAACGTCAGCGCGATCCACTGCCCCATCGTCCTGTGTCACAATCGCGCATGATTCCAGTTGATCCGCTCTTTCATTGCCTCGAACGCCCACATGTCCCAGCACAAAAATAAATGTAACCACTTTCAGGCTCAATGCATGTTGTTTGGTCTGATGGGTAACTTATCATAACTTTAAAACTTCGGAATGAATCGATTTGTTCATTGCCCCCAGTACTTGATCTCTCTCTTTCCGTTAAAGAATTCTCGAATATCATACTTCTGTATTTCAAATACCATATTTGGGTTGGTTGTTGATTTTATGCTTGGATTTTAATTGCTACTTCTTCTGAAATGTCCATAATCATTTTTTATCAACATTGATTTTTAGATGCTGTTTTGTATCTGCACTGCACAGGTTATCAATCCAGCTATGAATTTTTCAGTGTTTCACCGTAACGCAAAGATGGCATTGGCACAACTCCTATTTGACATGAAACCCATTTGTGTTTCATTGTAAATGGTTGGTTGAATTTTTTTTAATTTCACAATTTTGTAACATATCTTTCATGTATGGCTCATAAATATTTCACTAAATGATGTGCATGCTATTTCACTCTTTCCCTTTCAATATTTGGATATTGATGTCGCTTTTGTCTTCTGTACGTTTTGTTTTATTGAAATACCTATCAATTTTGTGTAGCATGTGTTTTAGAAACAGCCATCAACTTTACAGTTCAATGGTATGTGGTCCTTTTTTAATTTGCTGGTTGGAGCAGTTCGTGTATATTTTTTATATTTGGTACCGTAGTATATCATGGCTTAGATATGTAGCTCATTCTTTTTCTTTAGTGTGTGTTTGTTGAATCTCTGGGTAAAGATATTAATAGGTTGGCTTATCTATTGTTTGGTGTATTGTCTTATCTCTTATTTTGTGGGTTAGCTTAGTCAATATTTAATGGGTTGGTTTAGTTATTATTTGATGGTTGGTTTAGTTATTATTTGATGGTTGGTATAGTTATTATTTAATGGGTGGTTTAGTTATTTGATGGTTGGTTTAGTTATTATTTGATGGGCTGGTTTAGTTATTATTTGATGGGCTGGTTTAGTTATTATTTAATGGGCTGGTTTAGTTATTATTTGATGGGCTGGTTTAGTTATTATTTGATAGGTTGGTTTAGTTATTATTTGATGGGTTTGTTGAGGTACTATTTGATGAATTGGTTTAGTTATTATTTGATTGGTTGGTTTAGTTATTATTTGAGGGTTTGTTGAGTTATTATTGAATGCTTAGTTACAGTTATTATTTGATGGATTTATTTGTTATTATTTGATGAGTTGGTTATTATTTTATGGGTTATTGTAGTTATTATTTGATGGGTTGTTTTAGTTATTATTTGATGGTTGGTTTAGTTATTATTGAATGCTTAGTTATAGTTATTTTTTGAAGGATTTAAAAAAATTATTTAATGGGTTAGTTTAGTTATTATTTTAAGGGTTTGTTTAGTTTTTATTTGAGGTGTGGTTTAGTTATTATTTGATGAATTAGTTTGGTTATTTATTGATGGTTTGGTTTAGTTATTATTTTCTGGGTTTGTTTAGTTATTATTTGATGCTTTGGTATAGTTATTATTTAATGGGTTGGTTTAGTTCTTATTTAATGATTAGGCATAATTATTTTTTGATGGATTGGCTTTGTTATTATTTGATGGGTTGATTTAGTTATTATTTAATGGGTTGGCTTAAATGATCTGTAATGGATTGAATTAGTTTTTCTTTGATGTATTGCTTAGTTATTTTTGATGGGTGTCTATCAATTCTTTTATGGTTTGGCGTAGTAAATGATTCATTTACTTAGTTAATTTTGATGGATTGTATTAGTAATTCTTCTACTGGTTGTCTTAGTCATTATTTTATGTATTGCTTAGCTATTTTTGATGGATTGACGTAGTTATTCTTGGAGGGGTCGACTCAGTTATCTTTGCACATATATAATTTAACATTTGAGTTGTATAATTGTTGCAAGGTGTCATTTACCATTAATGTTGTGTAGTAACATCCTTCCCGGGCTCAAGTTGTCTTTATCTATTGACAGACCCTATCATTTTACAGATGACTTTTTAAATTCCTATCACACTATTAATCGTTATATCATAATTGCACTGTTGCAGGCTAGTAAGTGATCAGTCTCTGTCAGCAGATGTCGTCTAGTGTTTATGTTTACAGTGTATGTAACTCATTGGTGGTTCCTCGAACTTGCCACTGTGCTCAGAAGATGTTCAGTAATAATTATAGTATTTATTACCACTGTCACCACTGTGTCACCACTATTATTATCATCACATCATCATCCATCACCGCAATCATTTTTATCATCATCGTAACAATAATCACCAGTTCATCATTATTATCACAATAATCAAAGGTATACTTTGTAAACACCAACACCAACATTCCCCGATTACTCTCGGTTCCAAGTTTAAGTGTGAAGAGCCTTAATCCTGTCCATTCTTTAATATTATTAATCCATACTTTCCATTTACTATTATTTGCTTCTTCTACCATCAACTGTTCCCTGCAGGACAGTTCCAGAAAGGAGATTATGCCTCACCAACTGACCACATGACACACATTTGCAGTTTCCACATTGCCATGTGATGTTCTTATTAATCATGTCACAAATGAGGACAGACGTGAAACAGAAGTTAAAAGGAGAACAGGAATGGCCAAAAGTACCTTCAATGACATGAGGAAAATAGTAACATCTAAACAAATTACAAACAAAAATGAGAATTATTAAATGTTACTAATATTATTAATCTATTCTATATTAATGTATGGATCAGAAACATGGACACTAAATAAACAATTAGAAGACAGAATTGATGCCTTTGAGATGTGGGTATATAGAAGAATAGGAAGAACATCATGGAAAGAGAAGAAAACAAATAAAAAGGTGATAAAACACTTAATATGAAGAAATATTTACTAAGAGAAATAAATATCATGCAAATAAAATATTTTGGACACATTAAAAGACATGACACCTTATTGAAGACCTTACTTGAGGGTAAAGTCAAAGGGAGGCGAGTAAGAGGTAGGAAGAGATACAAGTGGGAGAGTAACTGATGGACAGGTTACAGTCTAGCAGAGTGCACCACCAAAACATGAGACAGGGGATGTTGGGGATCTGTTGCAGCCAACCTTCGTTGCGGAGACGGCACTTTATGATGATGATATATTATGATGATGCTAAATCTTCTATATCATGTTCTTAATCATGTCATATATTTGATGCTAAATCTCACATGCCATGTTTTTATTAATCATGTCATATATTTGATGCTAAATCTCACATGCCATGTTCTTATTAATCATGTCATATATTTGATGCTAAATTTTCTTAAATCGCATATGTTTATAAATTATTTCACAATTTTAAAAATAGTTACGTTGGTTCAAATGTTTATATTGAAATTGACTCTGAACAGGTAAGAACTCACCACAATAGCCCATCTTTAAAGTGAGTAGATCAAAGCAACAAGCTACTAGCTTCCGGCTCAGCAAAGTTTAGTGCAATTTACAAGCCAGAACTTTCAAAAATAAAGGTTGCCTAAATAATTAATTCTCAACTTTTTTTTTACCATGCTCCCTTTTAGGGACAGTTATTTACCCATTGCCCCCTGGGTCTTAAAGAATGTTCATTGACTATCTCTTGCATGCAATCATATCGGTCTACAATATAAGACTTACTGGCTAATGGGAAATCAAGTTTTCTTAAGAACTCATTAGACCAGGGGTGGCAAACTACGGCCCGCGGGCCACATGCGGCACGCCATTGGATATTTTGAGGCCCTCAAACACATTTTAAAATAAACGGACGATCGTCAAAAATGATATTTTCCCCATTAATATTACACAGAAATTCATTGGAATTTTAATTCGACTTTCTAATATATTATATATACAATATTTTTTTCCCCAATTTGACATCATTTATATATATATATATATATATATATATATATATATATATATATATATATATATATATATATATATATAATATATATATATATATATATATATATATATATATATATATATTGCCAGATATACATAATATTTTATGTGGCCCTCCAATTGCTTTACAATTTTCAATGCGGCCCTCTGCAAAAAAAGTTTGCCCACCCCTGCATTAGACTATTCCATGTTTTTGAGTGGTCACTATGATTATACTTTATATGAAAACCAATTATAATTTTAAGATTATACGTTGTGTTTGCTTGTCGGATAAATATCTTTCCTCTTATGATGTAGACGGATGTGGTTCAGCTAAACGATTCGAGGTTTCCATGTATATTAAAGTACTATATTGTGTTCAATGTCATTGTTACCATGTGACCCACGGCGGATTTTCACCGCTGCCCCTCTAATCTCTGTGCGCCCAGCATGATCATATGTGGTTCTCCTTGTGCACCACTGATCTAAATAGATTACTGCCTACGTAAAAGAACCATAGACTCCAGAAAAAAATCCCGCAGACGTGTCAACTCGTGTTGTCCTGAACGCTAAAACTGATCTAAAGGGACATATTTGAAAGAACAACAGTTGAGCATATACACAACAGTTGAGCATTTACACAACAGTTGAGCATGAGAACGATTACATTTCTGAAGATACCTACCTACTATACTAATATACTATACCTACCTGCATAGATTTCTGAAAATAACATACCCACCTGTATACATTTCTTAAGGTAACATTCCTACCTGTATAGATATTTGAAGGCAACATACCTATCTGTATAGATTTCTGAAGGTAATATATCTACCTGTATAGATTTCTAAATGTAACGTACCTACGTACCTGTATATATTTCTGAAGGTAACATACCTACCAGTATATATTTCTGAAGGTAACATACCTACCTGTATAGATTTCTGAAAGTAACATACCTGCCTATATAGATTTCTGAATGCGACTTACTGTACATGTCTGATGTGTCAGAACACTGAGAAAATAAAACGGCGACACAAGTCATTTCTGATCTCTGGTATATGTATATCCTGCTTTAAATCTAATGGAGACATCCTGCCACAAGAGAGATCCAGTACGAGTTTGAGAGCAAGAGTATTTGATATATAGTCAAGTGTATCTTATTTTATGTCTAGAATTTCTTACAACATATGGACAGTCAGAAATCAGCTTGATTATTTCTAAGGGAAATATAATAGGGACAGTCTATGATGGGCAGCCTATGAATGGCAGTCTTTGATGGGCAGTTCTACCATATTATTTCTATGACAATATAACACCCAGAGCACATAAAGAACAAGGCTTATATTAGGTAGAAAAACTGGTTTCTACGCAATGTTCGCTCGGGAATATTCATCGCTCAGACATCTTCATATTCGCTCACATAAGAATAAAATTAGAGGGAGCATTGAAATCTCGGCCCTTACTCAACTATAAGACGGAATGATGTTAATGCACTCTGGGTTGACCTGGGTGCGAGCTCGAAAAATGACCACCCAGCTACGAAGTCCGTAGTACACCATACTTGAACTTAAATGGCTTAAATCACACACACCAAAACCCACCTTTTATTTCGCTCGAGGTTTACTTTCGTGACAATCATTCTTCCATTTTCTACTGCAACCTACAAAAAACTATCACCTATCTTCAATGATTATTATTATATCTACTTACTATGTTACACGTTACATTGTGAACGAAAACACGATTACTACACTTCTTTGGTTGAATATAAAAGTAGCTCGTATATAGTGATGTACACTCATATTAACGGCTCAATTATGCATACATATCATTTACAAAATTAATTTTCTGTATCCTTCCAAGTAAGGTTTTCTCCTTTCATTGTTTATTTCGTGTCGTAAAACGCAGTGTCCCACAGGGACGTTTAATGAGACATGCTGAAAAGCAATGCGGATGGACAAAGAGAATAGGCAAAACTCGGAGTACTCAATGCTAATCTGAAGGAGTAAAACAAAATTCGGCATAACGAAGGTTTTTGGTCGAAACGTCGGCTGTTGCTGTGTCATGTTGCTAGCGTGTTTTGTTTATAAATATTGGTAACACATATACCTATTTCCTTTTATCGGTAATCTTCAGAAGTTGGGAAATGAACGCTGAAGGATTCAAATTTGTAGTTTACGATTTGTTAAGATTATCTTTTCCTATGCCACACGGCAGAAACAGCAGGATTGGGCAATACATGGGTCATCACCATCAAAACCTATCTCCAGAATATCATGCACAAACACTATAGATTACATTAATAACACTCACAACAGAAATGAATGATAACAGCAACAAAAACACTGGATATTTTAGTAATCATCCAATGAGCTTAGGGTTTTTAGTGGCTATCTTTCATAAGGCTCAAAAATTGACAATCAACTGAATGCCATGATAGTCACTCGTCTGAATAAAGTCACGAATTTGTAGTCACTGACGACGTCAGAGAGATGATGTTGTCTCCAACAAGAATGAGAAGAATCTATTATATCAATGTTGAAGCGGGTATATCAATTTGCTATGATTAGGACCCACGATGACACAGTCGGTAGATATGCTGAGAGTAAAATGTCATAGGTAATGTTGAGATGATAATATCGTGTATAATCTTGAAAGTAAAATGTCATAGGTAATGTTGAGATGATAATATCGTGTATAATCTTGAAAGTAAAATGTCATAGGTAATGTTGAGATGATAATATCGTGTATAATCTTGAAAGTAAAATGTCATAGGTAATGTTGAGATGATAATATCGTGTATAATCTTGAAAGTAAAATGGCATAGATAATGTTGAGATGATAATATCGTGTATAATCTTGAGAGTAAAATGTTGACAATCATGAGACCAGAATGTCGTAGACATTTTGAGATAATACGCCGTGAGAGATCATGAGGTGAAGAAATATTGAACAATACAGAGAGGAACATATAGACACTCTTTAGAGCAAAATGTCATAGACAACCTTGAGTGAAAAATGAGCGATCGCAGACAATCTTGAGAAAACTCAACTATACCGGACACTCGCTTGAAAACTAAACTATCACACCAATCTTGATAGAAAGCTAAAATATCACACGTAATTTTGAGAGAAAACTAAAATATCATAGGCAATCTTCAGAGAAAAAAAATATCACAGGCAATCTTGAGAGAAACTAAAATATCACAGGCAATCTTGAGAGAAAACTAAAATATTACAGGCAATCTTGAGAGAAAACTAAAATATTACAGGCAATCTTGAGAGAAAACATCAAATATTGAATATGCCATTATCTAAGCTAAAAAAACTAAACTATCCTAGACAAGTTTGAGAGAAAACTAAACTATCATAGACGCGTCTGAGAGAAAACTAAACTATTACAAACAATCTAAAGAGAAAACTATTATATCACGAACAATACTGAGGAAACACAGAAAATAACAGAATATCGTAAAATATTTGACATGCGATAGAAGGTTGTTAATGTAAACTATATGCGACTTAACAGCGGAGTCGGAACCGAGTCTGATGTGTGCAATGTATTTCAAAGTTCTTCATACAACTTTATAATACAGTACAATTCAGCTTTTCCTTGAGAAGTCACGCCCCGTTTAACCATACACTTGATCATTATAGGTTATACTCAGCTGTTTTAAACATTACTATAACTTGATTTGAATTTTGCAGAGTAACGTTGGAGGGTGAATATGCGCACCCCGAGGACGTGTACTTTTACGAAGCCTGTCGACAAACAGACAGAAGTCCTTCAATTCATTGCTTCTCCGACAAGGCCGGCAGAAGATTTTTTCATTTCTACACTTCGATCCGGTTCTCGCGGTCCTCGAACCTTTCATCACTCAACTCCATCTCTCCGCCTCCCCCCGTCCCTCTTGTATCTCGACTACCTGCTCAGGTGAAACCCGTAAATGTTCGCCTGGGCTTCGTGGCCCGTTACCATGGAAACCACACTCGATACGCTGAGCTCCTGTATCCCTTCCCCCTTTTCGAGGTGTCTTGAATTCCTCATAGCTTTTCATTACTTCCCTTTTACATTTTCTCTGCTTTATTTTTTCCTCCTGAAAACCCGTGTACTTAATTTACTCATCTCGTGGTTGCCTGCTGTTCCAGGACTTCGTGTCCCCTGATCATTTATTGTTATTCGTTCAAGGAAGCCACGAGTTTCCATGCGACATCTTCTCTATCCCCAGTGACAATTTTCCTTCCCCGGTGCCATGCTATTACTTTTCTGTTGGAGAAAATGAAGGAAGGGGGAGAGGTAATTCCGCTTTTCTTCCCTGACAGGCGAGCTGCAGAAAATTACCTTTCCCTATTTGTTATTTTATTTCATTACTTCTGATGTCATTGTTTTGATAATCCCCCCCCCCCATCCTAACGTCTCCCTTGCTTGCATGGACCATATTTCCTGATATTTTAAAAATCTTCACTCTCTGTGAAAGGCAGCGGTACCTTTTTTTTAAAACAAAATTTCACGTCAAAAATGATATTTTCAGTGGTTGATATAGAAGTTAGTTTAAGAGTGAACGAAGGATTCATAGTGACATTAATATATATATATATATATATATATATATATATATATATATATATATATATATATATATATATATATAGAGAGAGAGAGAGAGAGAGAGAGAGAAAGAGGGAGATAGTGAGCAAATGGATAAATAGATGGATATAGTTAAATAAATATATATATATATATATGTATATATATATATGGAAAGCGATATATACATAGACAGACAGACAGGCAGGCAGGCAGAAACAGACAGATTAGATAGATAGATAGACAATATAGGTAGGTAGATAGATAGATAGATAGATAGATAGATAGATAGATAGATAGATAGGTAGGTAGGTAGGTAGGTAGGTAGGTAGGTAGGTAGGTAGGTAGGTAGGTAGGTAGGTAGGTAGGTAGGTAGGTAGGTAGGTAGGTAGGTAGGTAGGTAGGTAGGTAGGTAGGTAGGTAGGTAGGTAGGTAGGTAGGTAGGTAGGTAGGTAGGTAGGTAGGTAGGTCGATCGATCGATAGATAGATAGATAGATAGATAGATAGATAGATAGATAGATAGATAGATAGATAGATAGATAGATAGATAGATAGATAGATAGATAGATAGATAGATAGATAGATAGATAGATAGATAGATAGATAGATAGATAGATAGATAGATAGATAGTAAAACAGGTAGGCAGACAACTGGACAGACAGATAGAAGTAGTTGGAGTAAGTAGGTAGTTTGATAGGTAGGTCGGGATCGGTAGGTAGATAGGTAGGTAGCTAGGTCTGTCGCTAGGTATGGAGCATAAGTTATGTAGGTATATCGGAAGACAGATAGACAGACATACCGACAGACAAACAAATAGACAGACAGACAAGCAGACAGACAGACAGAAAGATTAATAGATAGATATTTAAACCAAATGAACACATTTTCTACATAATCTATATATTGTGTGTATTTGGCTTATTATAGTTCGAACATTTGTCCTAACACAGATTCTCCAACAATACATTTAGTTATCAATTAACCGGCTTCAAATCTCCTTGAACAATGCATTATCATAATATAATTATAGCAAGACTTTGCGTCAACCCTCATTCTTTTCATAAGCTTCACCGCGGTCACTTATTAAAATGTTTTGGTAGGAAAAGGAAACACAAAAATAGTTTCAAGTATGTTCAGCAAGTATGTTCAGCAAGTATGTTCAGCAAGTATGTTCAGCAAGTATGTTCAGCAAGTATGTTCAGCAAGTATGTTCAGCAAGTTTGTTCAGCAAGTATGTTCAGCAAGTATGTTCAGCAAGTATGTTCAGCAAGTATGTTCAGCAAGTATGTTCAGCAAGTATGTTCAGCAAGTATGTTCAGCAAGTATGTTGACCTCGTACATTAGAAGATCTGTTCACATAATGAATTAGGCCTTCATTGGTTACGCTTTTAATTATTCTTGTGATTTCATTGGCCACTATTTATATACTTGGAGTTGCCTTGTCTATTTTTGTTATATCATTCCAATTATACTAATAGTGACTAAAGGATATCACGAGAATAATCAAGAAAAGGAACGAATGAAGACCTAATTAATTATATTGAAATGTCTTATAAATACAGTCGAAGGTCCCTGCTCAATCATGTTCTTTCATTTGTATGCCTCTTGCCTGATTCTGGTCTCATAAACAACGGCCTTTAGAAGATTTTCCATCACTCCTGGTGTTCGTCGATAGGGAAACACTAAACGAATAAGATTATGGAGTTAGTGAGCTAGGGGAACCATGAGCATGCATTGTCTTGGTCACTTGTTGATAGAGACTGAACCCCTGTCAGTCTATCAAAATTACACTGATTAATTTTTTCAAATCATTCTTATGAAAGATAATGAAACTGGTTGTATAGTTAGAACACTGACTACGCTTTCAAACGTTCTAGGTTTCGCGTTAAACGGCTGCCATTATTCTGTCATGTACGTCCGTGGTATAAGAGTAAGACCCACTGGAAAAGAGAAAAACATATCTTCTTAATGACAAATTTAACTATTACCGTGATTTTATTGGTCACTATAAATATAATTTATGTGACAGCCAATGAAAATCAAAGGAATAGTCAAATGAGTCATTTTAGAAGTCTTGATTTCCCATTAGCCAATAAGTCTTATATAACATTGTCTAATGTCTGTCGCCAGGTTAATGATTGTTGATAGCATCCATCTTGCAGTTAGAAATATGGGTGCGAGCTTCAGTTGTTGTTCCAAGGTCAGATGTGTCGCCTTGGTTGCATTAAGTCCATGTTTGTTCTAGGTTACCTTGATGTTTTCTATATACCGTTTTTCTTGGTCTACACTTTTCTTATATCCGGATATTTTCTTACAGGTTAGCGTTGATAAAAGTAAGATATTGGTAACTAGATCCCATACAAGCATGATCCCACGAACGGATAGAAGGTTAAAGAATAGAAGACTGAAAGAAGTTACCACCTTCAAAAATCTCCGGTACCAAATATATCATCTCAAGAAATGTGATCAAGTTATATTGACGAGTCATGTTTCAGTCGTGACAATCGATTGTACTATAATACCTCTCAACAGAAAGTAAACATGACTTAGAAGTAGTATTTTACAATCATTTTCGTGAATTTCATTGGTGGCCTTGGCGTTTATTGGCTGGCGACTCCGTGCATATAAATAGCGACCAACAGAAACACGACAATAATAATAAATGTCAAGAATGAAGGCGTTTTACTAGTGCCCTGTCATGGTTCAGTATACCCAATTCTACACATGAGTGTTGAAATCGCACAGTTAAGAACTTGTAAATACAGCGACCCCACACAGCGTCATTTATCTTGGCTGATGCGATTACTCATTGGTCACTTTCTGTATAAGCTGAGTTGCTAGCCAACGAAAATAGTTAATAGTCGGATCAATCATGACCAGTGACGCAGTTTGGAATCTGTAAGTTTATTCAGAAGAAAGTGTGCAAAGCATTCATGCAGAATTTTCTACGTCACAGTAAAAGGTGGGTTGTAAGTATAAATTGTTGGGAGTTTCCTTAACGTGTATACATTGTCTAGCAAGACAGTCTCCATAATATAGGTCTTGCTTGATGTGTCATTCATTAGAGCTGCTACTAAATATTATTGGTTATTTTGTGAATACGATCATTGGTTACTTTGTGTAAACGATCATTGATTACTTTATGCGAGCGATCATTGGTTACTTTGTGTAAACGATCATTGGTTTCTTTGTGTAAATGATTATTGGTTACTTTGTGTATACGATCATTGGTTACTTTGTGTATACAACGATTGGTTACTTTGTGTATACAACGATTGGTTACTTTGTGTATACAACGATTGGTTACTTTGTGTATAACACAATTGGTTACTTTGTGTATACAACGATTTGTTACTATGTGTATAAACAATTGATTATTTTGTGTATACAACAATTGGTTACCTTGTGTATACGTCGATTGGTTACTTTGGATACAACAAAATAAAAAAAACGTAGAGAGGTGAGAGCGATGAGAGTTTGAATGCTAATCTCTAGCGATACTGTATGTAAGACCAAAGTCTATACAAGATGCAAGACGATTCTCAGCAAAGTTGTGATGGAAAACATATGTAAAACATCAATTAATGACTCTTTCATCTCTTATTAAAATTATAAAAACTAGCCCGAAAATAGCTTCACGTGAACAGTAGTCCTGCATAATATTACTCGAACTTTGACAACACAATAATGAGCCATGGGCATGTTTCTGGCGTACTCGTTCAGACGCTCGGTTTGTGCTCGAGAGATGGCGGGTTCGAATCCCACTCGCAACATCTTATTTATAAAGTAATTTTTTTTTCGGAGATCCCTGTAGATTATCGGTGAAATTACGAATTATGAGCGGTACTCTCGTTAGGCGGAATGCCACCTTGTTGAGAGGCTTGGTATAACCCGAGTAAAATGAAATCAATCCTCTATCCCCTTTGAACCCTTTTTAGGACAATCGCAAAGAGAAAAATATGCCAGTTATATATTATTAAGTACTATATTATGAACAAGTTTCTTGAGCAGCATATTCAATCGATCATGAATCAACAATATAGCTACGAGAAGACCTGTTTGATTCGTGATCCTTCACTTACATGTGAGAGACGGTTATTTTAGACCATCAGTCCAGACGAATACATGACATATACACAGTAACCTGATATGGACCCCCTAACCGTGACCTTCGCCAGTACTGTAAGATCACTGTACGGAATTAATTAGGATTTCATTCATGTGGTTTTTTATTATTCTCGCGATTGTCGTTGAACACAATTTATATACTTCGTATTGAATGCCAACAATAGCCAAGTCCAACCAATGAAATGTACGGATTAAAATCAAAATTGGCCTTTCAGGTTATGTTTAAGTTTTCTGTATATATGTCTTCTGTATCTGAGAAGGCCCTGCACTAAGTTGATTCTTGATTAGGAACAAGCGTCACAGCACTGGGCGCATTCCCATATATGCTTGCCGTTCCGTCAGCCATCTAAAAGTGTATAAGTTCCGTGTTTCAGTCAGTTGCTAATTACGCGTACTTCTGATCTTTCCGGAGAGGAAGCACTTTATCCTATCACCTCTAGTCATTCCCATTTCTACCATTCTTTGAATATGTACATTGTCATTTTCGACCTCCTCCTCGTCTTTTCGTAAGGTATCCATGACTACGTTAATCAATTCACTCCTGTCTCTACATATCTCGGTGCCGTTCACCAAAGCTTTACCAGCCACCACATCGGTTCTTTCGTTTCCCCTGACCCCAGCATGATATAGGACAGTAAATCCATGTAATACTCTGCGCACTGTCGAGGACTTACCCATTCAGTTCTGATCATACACTTTTCTATCTTGCGCAGCATTATTTATGAGTCTGATATAATTGCTGAGTCTGTTGGTGGTTGTGTCGCCAGCCACGTGAGAGCTGCTGTCACCGCTTCTATTTCCATTCTCATACTCGATGTTGTAGTGGGGTAGGCAGCTGACTTCTCATCTAATTTCTTGCCATTTTGGTAGGACGAAACCCCAACCACACCTGTTTGTTTCTTGCGTTACTGAGCCCTCTGTGTAAACTATTGTATCGTGTGGCGTCAACTGCTGCAGTATGAATTCTTGGATCATTTCCTCTGTTCTGATGGCAACCCAGTCGCGGCACTCTCTTCCCATCTGTATCACCACTGTTGTCAATAATTTTCTCTCATTGCCAAATGTCGTCCACTCACAGCATCTTCCAACTTCCTCCAGCTCACAAACTGTGAGTATTGTGTCTATTCACTAAGTTGTACCAATTTACACAACATTTCTCTAATGTTTAACAAAATATATACGTATATACATCTGAACCACTTTTAACCATCTATTACCTATTTAAGCTTTCCATGATAGCGATGTGTTTACTAAATATTTCAAGTGTATTAGGTTCAGTTGTGCATTATTATGTAAAAGCAATTAGGAAAAGTTATATATGAATGTTTCTATATGCGTGGTACACTTTTCTGTATAATGCTTGTTCTGGAGGTAAATGAGTTTAATTTTGCAAAAACTGAATGTATAAATAAAATAAAGTGACATCAATACTAAATATTTCATTTGAGAAAACCAAATTTTAAATAAATAAGATAAGCGACAACGTATAATAAAGATAAAACTAGCTAATGTGTAATTAAATAAGATAAGCGAACACTTATAATAAAGATAAAACTAGCTAATGTGTAATTAAATAAGATAAGCGAACACTTATAATAAAGATAAAACTAGCTAATGTGTAATTAAATAAGATAAGCGAACACTTATAATAAAGATAAAACTAGCTAATGTGTAATTAAATAAGATAAGCGAACACTTATAATAAAGATAAAACTAGCTAAGGTGTAATTAAATAAGATAAGCGACAACGTATAATAAAGATAAAACTAGCTAATGTGTAATTAAATAAGATAAGCGAACACTTATAATAAAGATAAAACTAGCTAAGGTGTAATTAAATAAGATAAGCGACAACGTATAATAAAGATAAAACTAGCTAATGTGTAATTAAATAAGATAAGCGAACACTTATAATAAAGATAAAACTAGCTAAGGTGTAATTAAATAAGATAAGCGACAACGTATAATAAAGATAAAACTAGCTAATGTGTAATTAAATAAGATAAGCGAACACTTATAATAAGATAAAACTAGCTAATGTGTAATTAAATAAGATAAGCGAACACTTATAATAAAGATAAAACTAGCTAATGTGTAATTAAATAAGATAAGCGAACACTTATAATAAAGATAAAACTAGCTAATGTGTAATTAAATAAGATAAGCGACAACGTATAATAAAGATAAAACTAGCTAATGTGTAATTAAATAAGATAAGCGACAACGTATAATAAAGATAAAACTAGCTAATGTGTAATTAAATAAGATAAGCGAACACTTATAATAAAGATAAAACTAGCTAATGTGTAATTAAATAAGATAAGCGACAACGTATAATAAAGATAAAACTAGCTAATGTGTAATTAAATAAGATAAGCGACAACGTATAATAAAGATAAAACTAACTAATGTGTAATTAAATAAGATAAGCGACAACGTATAATAAAGATAAAACTAGCTAATGTGTAATTAAATAAGATAAGCGAACACTTATAATAAAGATAAAACTAGCTAATGTGTAATTAAATAAGAGAAGTATACCGTGTAAAAATGCAAAAATTATTATTATCATTATTTACACAATTTTGTTTTGCAAATACGTTTTTTTTTAAATAAATCTAAATACATGCAAAATATCTGACAAACAATGTATTATCTTGAAACTTTCAACGATTCCTCGAAAGTAATCTGGCTTTAAAGGGAAATAAACAATAATTTTGGGATTCAAATGCGACCAAGATATAGGCTTACAAGTCGAATTGGTTTGTAAGAAACTACATCACGTAATCGTGCAATCAATATAAATCAATAAAACCCATAACCCTTCAGGGTCGTAGGGGTACCACATTGGAAGCTTCAGCACACAGAGTCCTCCAGCGAATACTATCCTCAGAGATGCGGATGAGTGTGGAAATATCTAGCCCTGTCCATTCCTTGATGTTGTCTGTCCATGTCTTTATTTGTCCTCCTTTGCTTCTTCCACCCTCGACAGTTCCCTGCAGTATTGTTTTTGACAAGGAATCGTGTCTGCATACATGTCCGAACCATGCTAGTTTTCGTCGTTTCACTATTGAAAGCAATGGCTCTTGGACACCTGCACACATCTCTACTTTATTTCTTACGTACACATTGGTCTTATGTTCCCTATAGGAAATTCGTAGAATTCTTCTGTAGCATTTATACTCGAAAGCCTGTAATCTTCTCTCCATGTCCGCAGTGAGTGTCCAACTCTCACAACCATACAACACAACGGAAAGCACCAGCGACCTATACAGTTTGATTTTCACTCCAACACTGGTGTTGCTTTTCCAAATCACAGTTAGCCTTCTCCAGCCTTATTTTTAGTTCTGCTTTGCATTTAACATCGCTGCATATACTGGATCCGAGGTATTTGAAGGTATTCACCTCTTCAAGCTTATGTCCATTCATCATGATATTAGTCTGGTTTTCTGTGTCTCTGCTGTTTACCAAGATTTTGCTCTTATCTGAATTGATTTCCATTCCGTACTTGCTGGTAACTTTTTCTAACTTTGATGTTAATTCTTGCAATGATTGTTCTGACCCAGCTATAAGATCAATATCATCAGCGAAACGCAAGTTGCAAATAGGGCGACCTCCGATCGATATAGACGTGTTGTAGTCATGCAATGTCTCTTGTATGATGTGCTCTAAGTATATGTTAAAAAGTACTGGGGACATTACGCATCCCTGTCGAACTCCCACAGTTGTTTTGAAGAACTCTCCAATTGTATTGTTTGACAAGACAGCACTATCTGCATTTTTGTACAAAGCTTCAATAATGTCTATAATTGTGGTGTCAAAATTAAATTTCCTCAGTATGTGCCACAGACCATCATGCCAATTACACGCTCAAATGCCTTTGTAAAGTCGATGAAGTTGTGATATAGATCACGTTGGTGCTGAATATGTTTTTCGATTAGTATTCGGATGTTAAATATTTGTTCAACAGTGCTTCTGTTTGCTCTGAAGCCAGCTTGTTCTTCTGCAATTATTTCTTCTGACTTGTGTTTTATTCTGTTAAGTAGTATTTGAGCATCACTTTACTAATCGTGTAATATAGGGCTATGAATTGACAACGGTGACAGAGTCATGTAAGTTTCGACAACAATGGATGTAGCGTATAGGGACACTTTTTGTGACTTTATGTGTAGTTAGTGAAGGAACAGTATTAAAGTCTTAAATATGAGGCAAACGCATACCTACATGTCGTTATGGTTAGTCTTTACCTTTGTGTTCACGAAGCAGTAAATACAAAGTCGTATTTACAAAGCGATTGTTTTCTGTGATGACTGGTGATTATCGATTGAAGCTACGGAGTTCCGTGCTTTGAGTGGTACTCAATGCAGGAGGGTGTAATTTTTCTAGATTGACGTTTCAGTAACAGGAGTTTAATGAAATAAATCCTTTACTTCTGAAATCTTTTTTTATTTTTCAGTCATGGATGTTAGTTCACATCAGTTATAGCAAGGTATATATGTTCATCACAAGTATTGACAGTAGAAGTCACACAATAATAAATATATGCTGTCTCTTGACTCATACCACAATCGCTTGGCTCACTTCACTATCTCTTAGCACACTTCACAATATCTTGGCTCACTTCACTTCACTATCTCTTGGCTAATATCACAATATCTTGGCTCACTTCACTATCTCTTGGCTAATATCAAAATCTCTTGACTCGCTTCACTATCTCTTGGCTCATATCACAATCTCTTGGCTCACTTCACTATCTCTTGGCTCATATCACTATCTCTTGGCTAATATCAAAATCTCTTGACTCACTTCACTATCTCTTGGCTCATATCACAATCTCTTGACTCATTTCACTATCTCTTGATTAATATCAAAATCTCTTGGCACACTTCACTTCACTATTCTCTTATAAGATTGTTACCTTAATATGTTAACATTACGTCTCAGATCAGTACTCAGAACATGTGTTTCCATTTGAATATATCATGTAACTCTTGCAAGTTCTGTGCATAACCACAACTAAACGTAAACGCTAATTCATTGCAGATATAGTTTAGACATATCAACAGAATCAAGCCTTATCACCACGCTATTGTGCGTCACCTCGAGAGGATACTCAGGTATCCCAACAAGTTAAAAGGAAATAGCCTCTCGTAGTTACGTGTATTAGAATAGTGTTTTTGTAGATAGGTCTGTCAAGAAACACCGTCAATGAGCTTGTGTTTACAAGTTAATTGTGTCCCCTTCTGTACAGTTCGCTGTGGACCCTCGCGAGTATATAAGATCTTCCCAAGAAACTAATTAGGACCCCATTCGTTACGTTTGTTAAATCATTCTTGGGGTTCGGTTGGTCACTATATAATTGGAGTCGCCTTGGCTATTTTTACATGTGATTCCAAGTATGTAAATAGTGACAAACTGAAAGCCCAACAATAATAAAAACAACGAATATGCTCCTAATTAATTCTGTTAGAATGTCTTTGTTGATTACGGTCATGGTATATTCC